>PVJO010014642.1:0-47566 GCA_004026905.1 Hystrix cristata | reverse complement strand
GACAGAGACGGCTCTCAAACTTCAGATGGGCGTGGGGTGGCACTATTCATGTGTGTGAAGCTCTGCGTTCACAGTACCTTTATTTCACCCGGTGCTGTTGGACTGTGGACGGTATCATTTTCCACTTTACTCGGTCTCCCCATCTAAGTACTCAGGCTCTCTGTGGGCTCCTGTGATCTCACAGAGGAGGTCTGGTCCCGGCAGCTTTGACTTGTGAGTTTCTGGCCTCCCAGCATGAGTGGACGGAAGCCGTGTCACCTCCTGCCCCTGCCCACGCACCCGCCTCTCAACCGCAGCTGCTCTCAACACTCTGGGACTCCTGGTCCTGCTCGCGGCCCGAGGTGAAGGTCTCACGGCTGCCCCGCCGGACCTGGCGGGGCAGGAGCACTAGGCTGTGAGGGTGGCCTGCCCACGGAGGAAGCAGGGGGACTCACAACGCGGACCGCCACGCAGCGCCAGAACACGCCGGCAGCAGTCGCCCACCAGATGGGCTGGGGCGCCCTGGCCGGCGAGTGTCACAGAGCGCAGCATTTTCAGCTGGAGCAGAACAAGAGAAAAGTAAATGACTGAACTTGATCTTGATGCAATAAGTGAAGAAACTGGTGAAGCAGTTGTTTTGAAAAACAGGGTGGGCTGAGGATAGGGTGGGACAGGGCAGGACAGAGCAGAATGGACGGGAGCAGTGAGGTGGCCGGGAAGACGCAGGCGGTGCAGAAGGGTCCTGACAGTGACCACGTGAGAGAGCAGGTCACCTTCACAGACAGCCGGGTCTAGAGCCTTCCCCGGGAGCGTCCAGGGCCCGACCCGCGCCAGCACAGGCATACAGCAGGCGTCACATTGCGGTGGCTTTAGGGCCTTGATGACGGGCCAGAGGTTGAAGCTGTGCACAAATGGATGCTTCATGCTGGATTTGGGGAAAAGGGGTCTGAAGAGTAGGGGCAGAAGATGTCTTGGCAAAGGCTGTAGAAGAGAAACAAAATGTGGGCAGATGAGAAGCCGGAATTTTAAACTCTGTGATGGTGACGCTAAGGTCTCCGGTCAGCAGCACAGGCAGAGGAGGACTGGGTAGGAAATCCAACCGGGGCCGTCGGAGTCTGAGGGTCCCAATACAGGGACTGGATGCTCGGCACCAGCGCTGCCTTCCTCCAGACCTGCGCTCAGTCGGTCGGTCTTCACAGCCGCATCAGTAACGGTGCTTACAGCAGCGCCTGGTGACAGCACTTTACACACGATGGAGTCTCAGCTGCCTTTCCTCGATGCTGTCACAGACTGACGTTGGAGCCACCACCCTCACACATGCCAGTGTACATGACGCGTGCTCTCCGTGACCACAGCAGGGAGGTCTTGCAGCACCCACGGGGCCTGCGTATCACAGCGCACTCCTCTCCCGGAGGCCTCTGCAGGCATGTGCAGCCTGCAGCCCACAGGCCACATGGCCCTGGACAGCTGGTGAAGGGGCCCACAAGAGCTCAGCTCTCAACCACACTATTGCAAAAGGGAAAGGGGTGGGGAGGGGAGGGAAAGGCGACATAAGAAGAATTAAGATGTGTCATGTGCATGCACTGACTCCCCACGAGGGACGGATCGCCACATACCGCAAACGTGCACTAATCAACGCAATGCTACGTGACTTCCGTGGACATCTGCCAGGACTGAGCTGTGGGGTATGGCTGGGACTGTGTAGGCGACACGTGGTGCAGCACTGACATGGCCTTCTGCATGCTGTAACCAAAACCTGTGTGAATCAGACGTTCCACGCATGTGTGCGACGACTCGGCGAGTAAAATGCAGCGATTGTCCATAATGACACCTCAGCCCACCACACGCGTGTGCGCCTGGAGGACGGCTGTCTATTGTTATTAAGCAGCCAGGTTGGTTTTCTTATTTACTGAACTTGGACTTATTTTGTAAAATAATATAATAATTTGAAATAGTTTTGTCATTTGCATACTCTCACTAGGCCCTTGCTGCTTGTGCTTAGGCCTTCAGCAGCAGGACGTGGTGTGGCCCTGCCTGTGGTTGGTACCCTGTGAGGGTGAGTGGCGAAGCTGCTGCATCCCAGCTGCTCACCTTCCGGGTCTGCGGACCCTGAGCCCTCGGAGAGCTGGACCTAACCATTGCTTTCAGCTCTGGCAAGCTGCTAGCCGGTGGATCCTGGCCTGTGACTGCAGCTGGGATTATGGCCATCCGCTGTGTACTCTAGTGACCAAACACGGGAGCCACATGCTGTGCTCGCTGACTGTCCCCATCTTGGGGTTGGCTCCCCGACCCCTCTGCTTGCTCCCTCCTGTCATGGTCCGGGAGGGTTAAGAAAGCTGCTTGCCCTGCCTTCCGTTCTCACACTCCCCCTTTCTTCCACACGGAGAGGATTTTAATAGGGCACCTAGTAATAGCTATTTCTACATGTGTCTAGCGGCTAGAGGCCCTCGTGCCCGGGTTCTGGCCTGGAGGACAGCAGTAGTGCTCTGGCAGGGAGGGTCCCAGAGCCTGGCTGAGAGGGTGAGTGTGGCTTTGTCCCATACCACAGCTGCCCGGACCTCGTGGGTGCAGCACTTAGGGACTGGGGGCCTGGACTGAGTCCTGGTGGACAACCTGTGACGTGGTGAGAGAGGATTATAAACCCTTCTCTTGTCAGAGTCCCCATTACCGTGATTTCCGTCACTCTTGAGGGAGCCTAAGCTTATGATAAACGGGTTGCACGCCCCTGACTCACACCTGGTAGCAGCTCAGGCCACAGGATCCGGGGCACGCTGGGACCTCTCTTCAGACTGCAGAGCTTTTCTGGAGTGCAAACAAGGACTAACACCTTGTCACCACCGGGGAGGCTGCATTCCGCACAGACAGCCACACATGGTAAGGACCACATGCATTAATTACGAAGGGTTTTAGTCTTTTGTCATTCACTCACCTAATGTCAGTGAAGTCTGGCTTTTTCCTGGCAAACTTACTGATATCTTACGAATGAATTATACTTTCAATGAGGACTTCTCATATTCAGAACAGTGTAACAGAATAAACACAATTCAGGAGCCCGTCTTTAAGTTCCCACGCGATGTCTTCGCAAGGCGTATCCCGCAAGGGGTCGCTTTCGTGAACTAATGATTAAATATGAAACTACACCATGATACACAAAAGGACCTGGAGACTGCTCTGGTTGAATGGAATTCTGCTTCAGTAAAGACATGAAATAATATAAAAGACGAACCCCACAGAGTGTGCTGAAGTGAGGATTATAGGAGCCTATATAAAAAAGAAATTTGTTTGAATGGCTGAATTTGACTCACCTCGTAAAGATACTGACAATTGTGAGGTCTAGAATGGTGAGTGCCAGACGACGTTAACCACTCGCCTACCCGCTCGTTATTTTTTCACTCGCTGATTCCGAGCTGCACGTCTGCCCCGACCTCCCACAGCCTTGGGCAGCCTTGTCCAGAGCTGACGCGCTTGTCTGCTTCAGACCTTCGCCAAGAAGTACACTGTGGGCGCTCCGCAGGCAGCCTCCACTAGCCCAGGAAGCTCCCTCCCCTCCTCATGGTTCCACCTAGGAAGTGTCTGGTCCAGGGCTTTTCTTGGGCCTCGATTCTGTCTTATCCTACAGAAGTGATGTGCGACATGGATTTTCAAATGTGAGCCAGCCTTTTATTCTTGAGATCAACTTCATTTGCTGGTAGTTGTGTAACTCTTTGTATATGTTCCTGGATATGGTTTGTTTCTCTTTTTATTGAGGATTTTACATTTATATGCATTGAGATATTGAGATGTGGTTTTCTTTTCTGAAGCACAAGTCTAAGCTTGATTTGGGGCAGCTTAATGTGGACTTCATAAATGAGTGAGCAGTCGATCTCCTTTTTTGGGAGGGCAGAGTTTGTGAAAGCTAGGTATTAGTTTTTTAGAAAATGTTTTACAGAATTCACCACTGAAGCCAAGTGGCCCCAGGTTTTTCTTTGCAGAAAACTTTGGATTTAATTAACTATTTGTTTTAGTTCACTTAGAGTTTCTATTTCTTCCTCCGTCACCGTTAGCAGGTCCTGTTTTTCTGCAAGTTGACCATTTACTCTGGTCCTCTCCCAGTACTTCTGTGATCGTGTTCTGAGTTCTGCCCCTCCATCCTCCCTCCTGTCTGGCTGGGGAGCTCTTCCATGTGGTGCCTCTGTCCTCCTCGGGCTGGCTCCGCCCTCAGCTCGTTCCTCCAGAGCAGGGCAAGGTGCCACGCCCCAATCAGATGTGCCCTGGCCCGGAGGAGCCCTGGGCTCTGCTTCGTTTGTCCGGCCGGGCTTCAGCCGGTGCCCTCCAGCCACTTGGGGTGCCCCCTGCTCTCCGGCCGTCACATGCCCCCTGCCCGCTTCCCTCTGCTGCTGGGCAGACCCTGGCGCTGGGCAGCCCCAGCCCACCCCGGGTAGCATCCTCATCGCGGGTCTGTTGCGTGCCTTGTCTGTGGACTTTGAGGGTAAATCATTTAACTCTTTTGAACCTCAGCTTCCTTTCGCTAAGATGGGATAATACAGAAAAAGAAAGGAAACAGCGGCTGGCGGAGATGCCTCACGGGGATGCTCTGGGTTAATACCATTTCCTAACTTCTCCTGCATGTGGAGGAGGAGGGGAGGAGGGGACCCACGGAAAGAGATTACGATGTCCTGTGGTCGTGAGCCAGTTCCTCGAGAGGAACGGAATCGCCATGTACTGCAAACATGGACTGATAAAAATTAAAATTAAAAAAAAATTCGTAAACTAAGCCTGCAGTGCTGTGTTTGTGAATAAACTGAAAGGAAAACATGTAAAAATTATGTTTAAAACTTATAAACAGCATGAAATGTCACATATTGCCCTGGCAGTGTGCAGCTGTGTTTCTGGGATGGTTTGAGAAAACTCAGTACACCAATCTGTGGAGTTTTAGAGTATAAAAAGCAGAGACCAGATTTTTAAATTAGAACTATAAATATTTAACCCTGACAAATTATGCATTCATTTTAAATCATAAATGTAAATCAATTAAATTCGTATTACACGGCTAGTGATTAGTTTTCCTCAGTAAGTTTTGTTTATATTGACTACCTGACTGGCAATGATAAATTGCTCTAATAGTTTCTCAGTGAACCAAAAATCACATTTTGGTCTTCATTATAATGGTTTTGAGCAAAGCTGATTCTGAGTGTCCTGTGACCTTAAGCCTCAAATAGAAAATGTATGATGTTATTGCTGCTTCAAAGGTGTCGCTATGTTGGTTGGGAAAAATTGTTTTAGAAGTTAAACCAATATACTCACTAATAACTAGACTAATATTAGCTGAAGTCATACAAGGGACATCGGCTGACTTCACTGCAACGAAAGCAGAGAAATGGGTATTTGTCGTTGGCCAGTTTTCTTAACGAGAACACCCAACACCCGTCCTGCCCCTGGAAGCCAAGCAGGTGCTGTGCCACGTGATCCCTGTAGGAGGTCACTGAGTGTCCCTGCCAGAGACCCGAGGCGGACACTATGAAGAGGTCCCAGTGGTCTCAGCTGGGGTGAACTCTCTCCAGAGCACATCTGGCGATGCCCGGAGACGGTCTGATTGTCAAGACCCAGGAGGCGGGCAGTTCTTGCTGGCGTCTAGTGGGACGGCCCACAGCCAGACCATCTGTCCCCGTACGCCAGCGACACTGAGGCGGGGAACCAGCTCGCTGCGAGTCCGGTCTGCAGGGATTCACAGACCGCGTGAGACGGCCGCGGTTCCCTCTCCCAGTGTGGCTCCTTGCAGAGGGCAGAGGGCAGCGGGGGTCACAGGGATTGGGACAGCTTCACACGTGGCATCACCGTCGCTCAGGGACACGCTGACACTTATCCTGGAATCTCTGATGTTTAAGCTTTGCATTCCGATGAATCGATTTTAAGGAAACTGAGAGTGGTTAATTATTTTTAAGGTTAATATTAACTATTCATTGCACTGGGAAAAGAAGACACGCGTTTTGCATGGGGGTCATTGGCACACGTGGACTCACTGTGGGAAGGAACATCCCAGTAGATAAAACTGACCAAGTGAGGACCTGCCTGGCATGGCTGGTGTCCCCATGCGGCGCCATTCGGTGATCTGGGAAGGGCGGGCACAAGGTCTGCAATCCAGGAGAATCCGATAGGAGGGTCTGGGTGGCATCCTCCAACCTCCACACTTCTGGTTTGAACGTTGCATCAGGGTGGAAGTCGAGGCTCCCTGGGGAAACGCACCCCCACTCTGCAGACAGGACGCGTAGGGCTGGTCTCAGCCCCAAAGCCCTCGTCTTCTTTCATTTCAGTGGACAGCTTGACAGGGTCAGTTCTCCAGCCACGTCCCCAGCAGGCGGGAGTCACGGAAGAGGCAGCTTAGAAGGAAGACGCACGGGTGCTGGAGCCGGAGGCTGAGGCTGAGGGAGGACGGGTGAGCATGGGGCGCGGGTGGGACAGGAGCGGAACCCGGGGCTCATCTATCTTCCCTGGAAACGTGCTCGTTTAGAAATACACCTAAAAACTTGGGGTCGTGCAGGAACTGATCAGAGCGTGTACCGGCGATGCCCTGGCGTGCTGTCCTGAGTGGCACATAGCGAGGTGGAGAACGTGTGTGCACTGAGGCTCTCTGGAAGACGAGCTCCTCGCGGGGGGTGAGACCCTGCCGGGACCCCAAGCAACCAAGAGGCTGTTAGACTGCTTCGCATACAGAAGGGCTGGGAGGGGGACCTCAGGGATCCTCTGGAGCTGCTGCCGAGGACCCCCGGCCCTGTGTGGGGGCTGCCGAGCTGCTGCAGGAGCGGCGGGGCCAGAAGGCAGAGCCCGGGGCAGCGTGGTAAACCCTGCTGCGGAGCCCGGACCGACTAGGGTCACCCTGTCACCCTGAGCATGCCTGTCAGGCAGGCGCAGCGGCCTGCTGCAACACAGGTGCAGGTTGTGGAGACGGGGCATGCAGGACACCCAGCCCTGAGAACGGCAGGCCCCAGGGGGCAGCGGGACCTCGGCCAGCAGGTCCTGCAGGACTGTCCGGCTGCACATGGCTGGGCACCCGCAGCTCTGGCTCAGCCGGAGAGGCATTCAGTGATCCCAAAGGAACAGATGTGTGGTGGGA
Organism: Hystrix cristata; assembly: GCA_004026905.1. Lineage (NCBI taxonomy): Eukaryota > Metazoa > Chordata > Mammalia > Rodentia > Hystricidae > Hystrix > Hystrix cristata. The sequence continues at coordinate 40,497 of PVJO010014642.1, read as the reverse complement.
GGTCCAGGTGCCCGTGTTTCCCCCCTCTCTCCCTCTCTCTCTCTCCCCCTCCCCCTTCCTCTCTCTTTCTCTCTTTCTCTCTCTCTCTCTCTTCCTCTCTCTCTCCCTTTCTCTTTCTTTCTCTCTCTCTCCCCCTCTCTCCTTTCTCTCTCTTCAATATGGCTGCTGGTGTCGTATTTCCACTTATTTCCTGTAACCAATCTCAAGCAACTTGCTCAAGCCACCTGAAGGAAAATCATTCACTGGGGAGAGAGGAAAGGCTGAAAATTTATCCTTTTAAAATTCCTTCTTTCAAATCAAAGTTTGAGAAAACACTAAACCAGAAAACAGACTTCTCCAGTTGCTTGCCATGCTGCGGATTATTTAACAAGTGAGATTACCCTTCATGCAGGAGCCGGGGGCGCAAGCCACGAGCGTACGTGGGGGGCACGTGGTCCGGCCAGTGTTGGCCCTGCTGGTGCACAGTCTGCTATGGGGCTCTCAGGGCCCCTTGGGTGGGTGGGCCGAGGTCATCAGTCCTCGGCCCTGGTCTGGGGGCCGCAGGGCAGAGGGCCCTTGGTAACAGCCTCAGGTAGGCGGGACTTGGGCCAGCTCCGGTGACACTTGAGGAGAGAGTGGTGGAAGGCTGGACGCAGCTTCTGGGACACTCCAGCTTTAGCACCACAGTCCTGTCCCTGGGAAGAAGGGCTGGGGCACACAGGAGAGGGACAGCCCTGTGTCCCCAGCACACAGAGGCGCTCGTGTCCAGTCTCAGAACAGCTCCAGAACTGGGCCGGGTGGCTTCTCTCCAGGTTCCTTAGAAGCAAGCTTGGAGGAGCCCCTGACCTGCTGGTCGCACGGCCAGCAAAGGGCACCACAGTTTGGTTGTCCTCCCTCCCCACTGTGCTGGACAGTAAGGAAGGAGGCGACCACAGGAGGCCTGGGAGGGGACTGGGCTTTTCAGTCTGGAGATAGCACTAGGGCCCAAAGCCGGGATGTGTGACGTCCTCTCAACCCTCGGGTGATGCTGCCCTGCCACCGAAGAGTGTGGCTTTCCCATCGCCATGAGAAGAGGGTGGCTGTCACGAGCAACGTTGGGAAGTGGACGGGGAAGCATCCACTGGCACATGCAATGGGATAGTGATGGTACCCCGGGGCCGAACTTCGCTGTGTGCACAGACACTGGTCACATACCTCTCAACAATTGTGGTCCACAGCACACTGGGCTCAGTCTCAACTCTAAGTCACCAGGAGCCACAGTGTGCTCTTTGAAAGTGGAAAGAGGACGGATATGCACTGGACATCTCCCACATTACGCCTTCCAGCCTCACGGTGACAAAAATATAAAAACTCTAGTAGGAAACCATTCAGTTGCACTTGGTCACCGCATACGAGAGGCTGGACTCCACTCGGGCGAATCCGCTTTCCCTCATGGAACCGCTGCTTTTCCCTGTGCAACTCACACCCGTGTGCCCTCCCCATGATGGCCCATGTAGTCTGCGTCAGATCCATGCCATTCTCTTAAGAGCACGTGTGTCTCCCAGTAATTCATATTGCTATTGTGTTCAATTTCTGTTACCACATAAAGTGCCACACTGAAACTCTGTCCACACCTGTGACCATTTGTCTGCGGACAGAGTCTTACGTAGGATCTGCCACGGTGTGGATTTTATGATTTCTACTCTTCTTATTAAATTTCTTCCCCAAATCTTGTCCGGGTTTCTATACTGACAGCAGCACGGAAACACTGTTTCTCCGCAGGCTCTGTCAATACTGAAGGGCTAACTTAGTGGGTGTGGAATACCATGCAGTCATCATTTTAACCGATATTCTCTAATTCACGGTGAAGCTGATCACTGCCCATTGTATTTCTTACTTTCTAAGCTGCTTATTCAGACAGCTTTGCTACTGTGTTTTCTGCTGGTAAAACTTCCCTGCATCTCTTACTTAGCCTCTTGTTTTGTATCTAGCAGATACATCTGCAGTTTAATCCTTGTCTTTGTTCTTCAACTATTCTTTGTTCCTTAGAAATCTTAGCTTTTGTAATCAAATGTATTGATCTTTTTCTTTTGTGACTTTTGGGTTTTTCTGCCATTCTTGAAAATGTCTTTTCCAGCTGAAAATGATATATGGCCTTCTTTTCTTCTACTATTTTAACGGTTCTATTTAAAGTTTGCTTTACCTTGTATTCATTTTGACATCCAGGATGATCCAATTGTCCGAGACAGGGCCCCATCATCCCCTTCTGATTTCCTTGCTACTTCTGGCGTGGACCGACCGGTGCCTACATCTGTGTGAACTGCTGGGCTCTCTGAGCGCCTGCCACACACCGTGTGTAACTGTCTCAGTTGCTACGTCCTCTTATCCACTCTGGAGACCTGAGTTCTTGGCTGCACATCCTCTTCCGACAGACTACTATCCTATAGCTGTCACTGTCTTTTGTATCCTTATGACTGGACTTGAGCCTCTCCATAGATTTTGTACCAGAATTACGCTCATATTTGCCTTGGCGCCTCAATTGCCTGGCTTGGTGGGAGTCCCCTGAGGAGATGAGCCAGAGGAGGGATGGAGGCGACGGCTGTCCAGAGCAGTAAGACGAGAACATCCTGCTCCCTGGACGTGAAGTTCACGACACCCTGACAAGACTCTGCCTTCCTTCCAGGATGTGCAACCAGCACACCGACATGCAGGGCTCTACGTACCTTGAGCTCTGGCTCTGCTCCTCTCACGCACGGCCTGGCTGCCCCAGGTCTGCAGCTGGAGAACCAGGGTGACCGCTCGACCCAGTGACCAGTGGCGTGGGCCCTTTCATCTCCCTCATCCCCAGGCCATTGAGCTCATGCAGGTGCCACACATGTCTTGTTGCAGTTAGCTGAGGTGAGAGAAAACCCAAATCAAATTGCATTTCCTAGAACCTAAATCTCCGGGTGAGAAGAATTCTGGAGCCAGGATTAAAGCATATGCTATTTCCTACAAGTGCACCCCTAAGTAAAGAGCCCAAGGGGGCCCTGTGATTCAGCCATGTCTAGGCAGCTCTGCTAACAAGCGGTACGTACGGCTAGAAGAGTAGCGTCATTGTGTGCGGTATGTACCTCGACTTGGAAATTACTGCGCCAGACGTGGTGGCGTGCACCTGTGGTCCTGGGTGTCTAGCTGCGGAGGGGAGAACAGTGCGTGAGCCCAAGAGTTCAAGACCAGCCCAAGCAACATAGCGGGGGTCCATCTCAAAGCAAACAAAAAACAACAATGTTAAGTCTTCCAATCTGTGAATGTGCGATATCGTCCCACGAGTTCTTAGGTATCTCATTCAGTCACTGTAAATGTAATTACTTTAGTTTTGCATTTGGATTGTTCTCAAATACAATTGTATAAAAATACAATTTATTTTGTGTATTTATCTTATACCTAGCAATCTTGTTGAACATATCTGTTAGTTCTACTAGCTATTAGTTTAGTTCTAACAGTTTATAGTAGAATATTTAGGGTTTTACATGTACTATATCATGTCATCTGCAAATAGAGATATTTTTACTTCTTTCTTTCCAATTTGGATGCCTTTTACTTCTTTTGGTCAGCTAACCACCCCAGCTAGTGTCTCCGGTACAAAGTTGAATACAAGTGGCACGAGAGGCCATCTTTGTCTGTTCGGAGCTTCAGGAAAGGACTCGGTCTTCCACTGTTAGGTATAATGCTAGTTATGTGTTTTCATAGATACTTTCATGAAGTTAACCTCTTCCTAGGCTAAGCATTTTGTCATGTAAGAGTGCTGGATAGTGTCCAGTGATTTTTGTAATTGAGATAATCAGGAGGTTTGTAACTTATCTTATCCATATGGTCTGTTTCATTTATTTGATTTTTGGGTATTTGACTGCTTGTGCATTCTTGATCTGATTGTATTAACCAAGTGTATGATACTGCTTATGTGTTTCTGGATTTGGTTTGCTGGTGTTTTGTTGAAGGCTTTCACATTTACATTCATTGAGGATATTGAATATAAAGTTTTATTTTCTTGTAATCACCGTCTTCACTAGATTTCAGTATCAGGATAACTTTGGCCTCATGGAATGGTGGCGGGAGTCTTCCTTCTGTTTTTTCTTTTTGTTGTTGTTTGTTTTTTTGTTTGGGAGCGTTTGTGAAGGCTATTTTTAAAATGTTTGGCCACTTGGGTCGGGACTTTTCTTTGTAGGTAATTTTAAAATTACTAATTAAATCTCTGTATATATTCAGATTTTCTATTTCTTTGGAGTTAGTTTCAGTAGCTTTTATCATTATTGGAATTTTCCCATCTCTTCTAAATTATATAATTTGTTAATATGCAGTCGTTCCTAGTATTTCCTCACAATCCCTTTCATTTCTCTAAGGTCGAAAGTGCTGTCCTAATTTTGGTAATGTAAGTTTGAAACTCCCAAATTAAAAGACTGCCAACTCCTGATTCAGAGGCTCTAAACCACATAGGCTACAGGATTCCCTTTTCTCCTTTTCTAGTTCCCCTTGTTTGCTGTGTTTTCTTTCTCTTCCCCTCTGGTCAAAGGAATGTACCTTGGTCCCCATTCTCCACACCCGCATCTGTTAGGAAAAGACGCCGGGTGTCAGGGGTGCAGCTCCACCTGTCTCTGCGGGGGCAGCAAGGTCACCCTGAAAGGACCCAGGATGCACTGGCGTTAGTGCGTCGCCCTCTTTGCTTTCTCTGCTGTTTAGATCTTACTGCCATCTTTGCTGGCCACCTCCCTTGTCCAGTTTGGGTCTCCTGTCTTCTCATTCTCGGGTGTGTGGGGAGCAGCTTGAGGCTCCCCCAGAGGGGCTTAGCGCTGCCAGTGGCTGTGCCAGTGCAGGGGCCGCGGGCCCTGGCTGTGCCCGTCTCCAGGCAGGTGAGCCGGCCATGCTCCCGCCGCCCTGGTCTTTCTGAGGGGTGCACCAGTTGCCTTTCATCCCAACGGAAGTGCAGACCTTTAGTTTCTGAAGCAGAGCTTCTCTGGTCTGCCAGGCTCTTAGCAGTTCTTTATTTTTTGAGGAACAGTTGTATCTGACCAGTGTCAGCAGATGGCTGGAAGAGAAACTCCAGGCCACCCAGGCACCTGGTGTTGGGGAGGAGTTGTATTTTTACTTTCCCAGGGGCCAAGGACAAGGGATCATTTCCGTAGTTGAAATGCTACCTCGATGATAATGCCTTCTTCTCCACATGCTAAATGACTACGGAGAGGAAGTTCTCCCGGTCAGTTTTTGTAAGTGGTTGTAACATTTAGTTGTTACTGTAGATCTTGAATGATCTGGAGCTCTCTCTTTCCTTTTTATTTCACTAAGTTTACTTTCTCATTTTCTAAGCCAAACTTGACAAGCATCTTGCGTAGTATATGATGTATTATTCATAGAGTTGGTTAAAGTAAGAAAATTTAAGTTAGCCATTTTCTCTGGAATTTCTACTCAGAATACAAATTTCTTTGTGGTCTAAATGTTGATGAGACACATTCATGAATAAGACATGAATATCAAGGAAGGTATTTTGCAGCCATTTTCATATTCATTCTTGCTCTGATTCTTTTTCCATAAAAGCTGTGCTTTCTTGCACACGTCGTAGAGCCCGGGTTTCAGTGTGACCGTCAATCTTCCAACCGACAAGGCTGCAGGATAACAAACTTCAAAGGCTGACGCCTTAAAATTGGAGTTTGTTTGAGGCTCTGAATGGCAGAGTGCCAATCATTGTTCTAAATTTTCTCAAGGCCTTCCTGCTTGACAAGTGTTAAAATCAGGTCTGCCCAAAGTGCTGTGTGGCAGATGACATGAGTCTCTGACACTTCCTAAGGATTTCCCGACATTTAATAACCCTCAGAATCACATGGCGGGTGGAGCATGGGCTCATGATAACCAGGGCTCATCTTCCTACTCCCAGACCTGGTCCCGAGGGTGGTCCTAGGCACATGGCGCCTCCTTCCTGGGCTCCTGCTTGCTGTGAAAGGGGGAACTCAATACACAGCATTTTCCCAAGAGCCTTGCACACCTTCCTCCTGCTTGTGAGATCCCAGGATCAACCTGATGTGACACACGCCTTGCCAAACACGCCTTTGGGAATCACGATTGTTATTTTGAGTTCTGCCTGGAGTTGGTCTTTGGATTTCAGTGCTTTTTGATTAAACTCTTTTGGTTTGCTCGACAGGCGCAGGGTTCTGGGTTTGCCAGGAGAAGGTCCACGTGGAGGCTCAGAAAACAGCATTCACAGCTTGGTCTTGTCCTCTGCGAAGCACCAGAGCTCCTGTGAGCTCTGCCCTGAAACAAACAAGAAAACAGTCACGAAAATGAAGGGAACACAACTGGCAGAACGTGATGGGTAGGAATGATGGCAGAGCCCGAGCGAAGGGGAAAACATATTGCTTCTCTGCAGAGAGAGCAGAGAGCCAGCCATGCCCTTCACCAAGTGGCAGCAAAGAGCTGAGATCCTCAGTTGAGAAGCTGAGGGCCTGTGTGGGGACAATGGTCAGCCACCTGCTTGGAGCCTCTTCACAGCTCCAGGCACATTACTGAGTTCAACCTCCTCGATTTCTCCAGGCAGGTGACAGAGACACATCTGGGTGCACAGCAGGTTCATGACCTAGCTGGACACTGAGACCCTCAGCCCCTCTGTGGAATGCAGCTTCCCTGTGTCCTGCCCTGGCCCCAGATGGAAGCTCCAGATCTGGCTAGAACTGGGATCGCCATTCCCCCTGTATACTGGACTTTGGCCAAGTAGGGCACAGAAGAGGAGCGAGGGCAGACACTCTGGGAGGAGATGGCAGGAGCTGCTTGTGAGGGCGCTGCTCAGGTTCTACTGCGGGCAGGGAGGGTGAATCCTCTCCCACGGTGACTCTTCCGTCAAGCGTCCCTCTTAGTGACCAGCACACTGTTTCAGTAGCAGATGCCCTGGAGCAGAGGCCTGGTCTGTGCAGAGCTCACCGTTCCACTCCAAAAGTGGGGGACTGGCCATCTGGGGGTTGAGCAAACACTTCTCTAAGCTCAGGTCGCATGCTCAGCACAGTGCAGTCCAGGGTATGCACAGCAAGTTGCTCTCCAGTCCTCAGATGATAGACGCCTGCCTGGAAACTAGAAAATGCAGCCTGCGCTCAAGGTACCTCAATGGACACAGTGTTGAGGGGGTGGTTCCTGGGGGTAGGAACCACTGACAAACCCCAAAGTCACAGTGACCTGGACTCAGAGCCTCAGTACCATATGTCCTGGTTCTTCCTACAGTACTGGACTCCTGGTGGGTGCCAAAGTAGCACACTGAGCAGATGGATGGATGGATGGGTAGATGCAGAGATGGATGGATGCATGGATACATGGATGTGTGCATGGATGAATGGGTGGATGGATGCATGCATGGATATATGGATGCATGGATGGATGGATGGAGAAACAATGCATGGATGGGTGCAAGTATGGATGGACGGATGGATAGATGGATAGATGCAAGGATGCATAGATAGATGGTTGGGTGATGCATGGATGGGTGCATGGATGGATAGATGCATAAATGGATGGATGCAAGGATGCATAGATGGATGGATGGGTGGGTGGATACATGCATGTATAGATGGATAAATGAATGGGCTCCAGATGCTTCACTCTTTGGTCTCCTGGCCTTACATGCCATGTCCCATATTCCAGTTGCACAGACTTCCAAGTCCCAGCTAACACAAAGAGTCCAATTTAATATCCTCAATACTAAGAACCTAAAGTTAATGAAGGTTAGATAAACAGATTGGGACTCTTTTTCTCTGGGTCTCACCTGGCCTCTGCCTAAGGCTGGCAAGGCTGATTCCCATCCCTTGGTCACCCCCACTCACCATCACCTTCCTTTCATGAGCCACACCCCTGCTCCCCTTTCCTACACTCCCGGATTAATGCAAGCAGCTGAGAATGACCCCAGCTGCACAGGCCCCCGGGGTTCTTTGTTAGGGACTGTGATCCTGTGAAGTCCCTGACACCTGAGCTGGAATGAGGAGGCCAGACGGTGCAGTCTCTTTGTTTATGTTGAGGAAACAAAATGAAAACATGGAGTGAATAAGCCAGAATGCTTCCTGTTGGCAGAGTCCCGCTAGGGTCATTTTCCCTATTTTAGCTGTTCCATTCGTAACCTGATCTCTGGGTGAGAGCTCAGTGAGCCCTAGCCTAGCCGCAGAGCCTCCTCCCGACAATGTGACGTTCTCCCTGGGCTACGTGCAGCTCCCCTCCCCCAGGCCTGGTCTGCAGCTCCCAGAGCCGCTCAGGGCTATGCCCTGATGGGATGTGTGGCACGGGTCACTCCTGCACAGGAGGGGGACTGTATACATAAGGCCGGCAGTGCCGGTTTAGTCCTGAGGGGCCCTGCGCACAGTGGGGGACTCAGTGCAACCTTGGAAAGGGCTCGGAGCTGGGCCTCCCCTTCCCGCTGGTGTCAAAATCCAATCAGACAGCAAGGCCACAAACACTGAGCCCTGGCCAAAATTTCAACACTGTCCTTCCTTTGTTGCTTGAATCCCATCTGGAAGGGTTGTTCCTGGTCCTGTCCAGGCCGGTCCTGGGGCCCTTACCCCACTGAGGGGACAATGCTTTGGTCCCGTGTTTGCATTAGGAGGGGGTTTGCCTGGGCACTCTGGTGGGGCTGTGCGCAGGAGATGGAGGCTGGGTCCCTCTATTTCCCCCAGACCTGCACCCTGCTCAGACCAGAGATACCAGATGGGGCCTAGCCGCAGCCCAGGCCCAGCTGCTCCTAGTGGGGAGGAGTAAACAGAGACATTCAAACACTGAGGCGAGCGAATCAATTATTCAACAGTCTGGCACAATCAATACAATATTGCTGGTGTGCTTCCTTGTAGATATTTCTGGAGTTTGCTTTCAATATTTAATTCAGCTCAACCTGGTAGGTCATTAGAAAATGTAGATTCCAGGTTACCACAGGCCATAGCTGGCATCCTATGGTCACACCACAGAAGGACTCAGATCTCTGATGCAGAATTTGAAGCTGGCAGGCTATAATTTTAAAAGGCCTCCGCTTACAGGAAAGGTTAGAAGAAGGATATTTTCACACATTCTTTTCTTTCCTGCCTTTTTATAAAAGCATAGGCAGGATTACTTCATCTGCAAACTATTCTTAAATCAACAACTTGCCCAAGAGTTTGACCTAAGCAGAGCCCTTGTTAAAGATCCTAAGAAGTGGGGCCACTCGACGTTGATGCCATGGCTCTTAGCATCGGGGTGGCAACAAGGAGACCAAAGTGGGAGACAGCAAGAGGTTCAGGTGAGGCATTTATTTTTTCCAGTCTTCCCCTGAGTTTGCATTGTTCAGGAGGAAACATCGAGGAAAGGATGTGACAGAGGACACTTGCAGAGGATCAATCGTGAAACCAGCCTTGTTCCTTGGTGCGGCCCGATCATGGGTGCAGGAGTGTCTGGAAGTGCTTCTGCCTATGCTCAGAAGGGCCCTGCACCTCAAGGCCACCCAGAACGGCCATCAGAAACACCTCACCAGTTTGTGATGGTGTTCGCTCGCGTGGAGACAACCACAACTTCTCCTCCATTTGTGAGCTTCCCCTTGATCTGTTTGTGAAATGAAGTCCATTCCACTCCAGTCTCTCTTGGGAAGATTTGGGCTGGCGGTGGTCACTTTGGAGCTCTGATGCAAGTCCTGTGTTATGACTTACATCTAGATTTCCCCCCAAAGCCTCATGCACTCACAGGTGGGGCTGGATCATGGGTGTGTGATATTGGATTGTGGATGTGTGATAACTGGATCAGTCCACTGACCGATTTAGCATGGTTCTGGGTGTGGAGAATGGGAAGACCCACCCTGGGTGTGGGTAGCACCAACAAATAGGCTTGTAGCCTGGATGGAATAAAAGGGAAAGCAGAGAGAAGGCTGCTCCCTCCTGCTGCCCTGCCATGGACTGGTTCTCCTCCACCATGTCCCTCTGCCAGGCTGCCCTGCCTTGGAGCCAGTCGACTATGGTCTGAAACCTCTACAAACTGTGAGCTAAAATAAACCTCTCCTCCCTTAATTTGTGGTTGTTGGGTATCTCATCCTAGCAACAAGAAGGTAACTAAGACGTCCTGCAAGGCCCCATTTTCCCATCATGGTAGCTGACACTTGCACTGGGCTTCCGCTGTGGCGGGCCTGCGTGTGGTTGCGTTAGGCTCTCCTCCAGCCATCACCGCAGCGCCTGTGGGTGGGGTCACAGGTCCACCGCGTCTTACAGACGAGGAACGGGCAGAGGGGATCTTGGCCAAGGTGGTGCAGTCAGAAGGTGCCTAGGTGATGCGGAGGGCTGCACTGACACCTGACGTTCTTGAAACATACAGCAGAAAGGAGAGAGGAGAGAGTCCTGAAGAGAGGGCGGGACGTGGATGTGAGGTGTTTGTCATGGGAGGCAAGTGTGGGTACGTGGGTGGGCACTGAACAATCCTCTCGACTTTACTGTGTTTAACATTTTTCAGGACAAAATGTTGGGGGGAGAACTGAGACTTGCACCGTGGCAGCATTGCTCTAGGAGGTAGCTCTGGGCCACCATGCTTCGCTGCGCCTTTCAGGGTTGGACCAAGCTTAGACTGTGGAAGCACCAGAGGCTGCTGCAAACTAGGAAGACATCTGGTCAAGCCTCCTCTCCAACATGAGACCAAGAGAGGAGGGAATTTCCCCAAAGCCTAGGAAAAGGGAGGGCCCGAAGGTCCCTGATTGCCCATGGGAGGATGCATGGCCATTCCAGGCCTTTGTCTCCTAACTGAAGCAGCTGAGCGACATCACGTGCAGCCCTGTGCCTCTTCCATGTGTCGGGCCATGGAGCAGGCTTCTTCATACCGACAGTTGGCAGCTGACAAACATGCCCGACTGTGCTGCCTCCGGTGTCCATCCTACAGCCCTGCCCTCGCCCTTCAGGGATGCCCTGGCTCCTCCGAGCGCACCGTTTGCTGCACAGGACATTTTTACCCCGGTGTTGAAACGTCTTCTGGTTTTGCTTCTATTTTTAATGCCTTTGACTCAGGCAGAGCTTTCCTTCCAGGGGGTTGGGCACTTTTTGGACAGATGGCGCCCAGTGACTCTCCCAGACCTGTGGGTGATAGGGACTGTGAGCCAGAGGCCACCAAGAAAGCAGGCAAGGAAGGGCTCAGATGCCGTGTGGGATCACTGGGTGGCAGGCAAGAGAGCTGGCCACACACCTGAGACAGCCTTCGCCCTCCGGTTCTCCCTCAGAGGCCTGGGAAGGGATGCTTGTGTTTGGCACCAACAGGGTGATGTTGCAGCAGAAGACGAGAGCATTCCAGCACTAGAAGGCACCTTGGAGTCACCTACTTTTACCTCCTCACGTGGAGATAGAAGTGAGGAAAGGCAGGCCGTGTCCGGGGTCACAAGGCTCATTAATGGCTGCTGCATTTGGATGGCGTCCCCATTGGCCATGTGTTAAAGGTTTGGTTCCAAGGTGTCACTCTAGGGGGTGCTGGGGACCTTAGGAATGGGGACTGGTGAGTGGTACTTAGGTTATCAGGGAAGCGCCCTAAAAAGCACCATGGGACCCTGGCACCTCCGTTTCTTGGCTTCCCAGACAGGAAGTGAGCGGTTCCACTTGAACCCCCCACCCCCATCATGACCACTGACTTTAGACGGACCTTCAGGGCCACGAGCTAAAACACACCTTTTCCTTTCATGTTTATCATCGCATGCATTTCATTATAGTGAGAAGTGTTCTTCTACAGCACGGTCACTTCTGCAGCCACCGACAGTGTTGAATCCCCAGCAAGGCCCTGGTGGACAGATCTCAAAAGTCCCACTTCTGAAGCTTACTATTTTATTTCCTGTTAACCAGTTTAAACCAAGTACCCAATTCCTGGCTCTGAACCCTGGGAGGCTTCTTCCCCCCAGGACAATTCTGCATTTCAAGGAAATCGACTCACCCCCTAACCCTAACCCTAACTCAGGACTCACGTAAGCCCCAGGAAATCTAAATGTGCATCCCTTTGTCAGAGGGTGCAGCACAGATGGAACTTGCTCTGGGGAATGGGTGGAGCTAGAGGAAGGATCCTGCTTGGCCACCCAGGGCCCCAGTGTCGCCCAGAAGTGCAGGGTGCTACCCTACCATGCTCAGCTGCCCCTGCTGGGTGCCCCAGGCCCCAGGGGACCCTGGCAGAGCAAAGGATCATGGTCTGGCCCTACTAGGCTCCTTGGCACCTGGGAATTTAGGGGTCACTCGAGAAGCTCGTCGGTGTGAGGTCCCGAAATCTCACCCACCTGGGCATTGGCAGCTCCTGAAAACACCACCAAGCACAGGACACCCATCAGGGCCGGAGGAGGGTTGCACTCTGCAGGACGGGATGAGGCTGCCACGGGGCCGATGTGAGGGACTTTCCTCTGAAGCACACAGTTCCATGGTACTTCCTCATTTCGTCTCCCAGGGTGGGGGAGAGTAGGAAGAACCACTAACTTCCTCCTGCTCTCTGACTATTGGACTTCGATTGTCATAGGTATTGCCTTATACAGTACAATTATTTTAAATAAATTAGGGGAAATAATACATTTCTTTGCGTATTGATTGTTTTAAGTGTTTCCACTATTTCTGGAAGGTTTGAGTTTCCATCTGGTATGTTTTCCTTTCAACCTAAAGAGAGTCACATGGCATTTCCTCTAGTACAGGACTCACATTCAGAGTGGCTGCTTTTGACCTTATTCTCAAGGGATGTTTCTGCTGGACTGAGAATTCTGCATCTGCCTTTCCTCCCAGCTGCTCTGCTGCCCTCTGACCTCCTGTGCTCCTGGAGAGAAGTCGGCCGCCTTCTGGATGTTCACTCCTCCGTACATGGTGTACGGGGACCATGGGACAACACGGGGACAAGACGGCCTCTGAGCTGCGGAGAGAGTCACACAACCTGTGCCCAGGGCCTGGACTCTGGCCTCCAGCCTCGAAGACCAGGACCTCCGTCCCTGCATCCGCCGGCCCGGACGCTCAGCTGCAGCACCCTTGCAGAGGGCACAGCGAGAAGCCGCTCCCCTCCCGGGTCTCGTCCCACAGTTGCCCTGTTTGGGTCACTCTTCAAGCTCTCGGGTGGTTGATTGTTTTGTCTTGCGGTTGTAGCTATTTCCTTCTTTTTTTATTCTTTTGGCTATAGCTATTTTCTGCAAGGGGACTGGTTCAATAGAAGCTCACTGGGTCAAAAGCTGAGGCGGATCTTCTCAGTTTACTTCTGGATACGGACCTGTGATCACCCTTTAAATTGTAACAGTTTGTACATTGTTGAATTTTTCTGTGTGCAAAATTAGTTCTTCCCTGAATAGTAATAATTTTACTTTTTCATTTCCAGTCCTCAAGACCAGACATTTCTTTTCTGTTTCTGGCCTGAGAACAAAGACTTTTTCTATTTTACGATTAGGTATGTCATGCTATATTTGTTCTTTAAATTATATATTTTCAATTTAAATTTTTCTATTTTTAATTACTGAGTACATATTGAGTTTTGCCAAAAAAATTGCATTTTTGAGATGATCATGTTTAACCCCTTTATTGCATATTGCCATAATTATATTGATAGATTTTCTAACATTGAATCAATTTTGCATTCCTGGAATGAATCCAGGATTTACCACAGTATTTTATCATTTTTATAAAAAGTGCTACATATGGTTTGCTGTCTTTAATGGACTTTTGCATTTATGTTTATGGGAGAGGTTCGCCCATGTGTTCCTTTTTTGGCATTGTCCTTAAGAGGCTCAATACGAAGAGGACCCTGGCTTCAAATATGAATCGTGCTGGGAGTGGTGGTGCACACCTGTAATCCCAGCTACTTGGGAGGTCGAGGCAGGAAGATTGCAAGTTTGAGGTCACCCTGGGCAACTTAGTGAAACCCTGCCTGTATTAGTTACTTTTCTAGAGTCAATGGTTTGCAAGAGAGCAGATTTAATACAAGGGCATTTACAAGTTACAACATACAAGCCAAATGCAGGAAGAATGCAGAACATCTATCTATGCACTGGAGACCTGACAGATCCAGTTAAGGGCTGGGGGCCCACGGCACCGGCCCGCATAAACCTACATCTGCACTGAAAGGCTGAAGCAATCTATACTGGAACCAGGGTACACCCCTCAAGGTGGAGATGAAGACCAGAGCTCCTCTGATGAGAGCAGCAGCCATCCCCGACAACAGCAAGGCCCTGAGCTCCTCCTGCGAGGAGAGAGAGCAGCCACGAAAGAGCTGCTTCTGGGAAACAGCCACCACCATCTTCTGCTCGTATTCTCCTTTACGTTGTGTCGGCAATAACCTTCAGGTGGATCTTTGATGCCCAGAACGATGTCAACTCAGTCCAGCTGGGTGTTTCTGCTCAACCTGGCCACAATAATAAGTCTACCACACTGCCTCAAAATGAAAATTTTAAAAAGGGGCTGGGGGTGTAGCTCAGAGGTACAGCACTGACCTGGCGTGCATGAAGCCCTGGCCTTGATTCCCAGCACTGGACCAAAGAAAAGGACAGGTGCCTGCCCCTGCTTTACTTCTCAGTCAGCAGAAACCTCGCATTTTTGGAAGAATCGTGGAGAGGCCCTCCGTGTTTGACTTTTCCTTGTGTGATGTTTTAAAGGCATGGATGTCAACTCTTTCAATGGGAAGAGATTATTCAGATTTTCTTTATCTTCTTGTCTCAGTTTTGCTAAATTTTGTTTTTAAGTAATTTGCGCATTTCAAATAAGTTGTTAAATGTTCTTGCATAAGATTATTGAAGATAATTGCTGTTCTTACATCTGTGGGAGCCAGAGGGATGATCCTTTTGTCAATTTCGATATTGGCAATTTGTATTTTCTTTTTATTTAATGTACTTATTTCACCTGTCTTGCCAGTTACCTGCTTGTTTTGTAAGTGATCTCCAAAGAGAAGCGTTTCCACATGGCCGATTCTCTTTCTTTCCCCACTTACTCATTAGCCCTCCCGTCTTTACATTTCTAGTTTGGGGAGGTGGGTCGAGACAGGTCTCGGTACACAGTCCAGGCTGTCCTGGAACTCTTGGTGTCCCTCCCGCCTCAGCCACCTGAGTGCTGAGATTACAGGCTGGCACCACAATGCCCAGCTACATTTTCTAGTTTCTTCAGAGGTCCTAGAAGACGCTGTCCTGTGCCGCCCTGCCCGGCCTGGAGAGTCAGCCATCAGTCCCAGGACACCGGCCACTGTCTTCAGAGACCAGAGTCGGAAACTACACGTGCCTCTGCTGCTGGGTGCCCCGTTCTAGGCCCCCCAGTGACAGTGGTTCGGTGTGTGCTTTCCATGTCCACGTGGACATAAGATCGGCTCTGACCGACGTTTGCAGCGCCGTTCCAGTGCCGCCCAGGTCATTCCAGGGACGCCTCCCTGAGCCTATGGCCCAGCCCTCTCGCACCCCAGTGCCCTGGGCAGCCTGGGCCCAACTTTTCAAAGCTTTCTTCCTTCCCTCTAGATGCGGTATTTCCAGACCAGATACTGCTGTCCGCGGGTGAGTCTCCACGTGCCTCCCATCAGTGTCAGCTGTCAGGCTCACTGTCTCAGCCATCCCAGCCGTCCCAGCCTGGCCTTCTGGTCGACCTCCCCTCACGCTGTGGTGGCCCTGCACAGCTCACAGCCTCTCAGGGCCACGAGCACTCATGGCTGCCCTGTCCCCATCCCCGTCCCCGAGTGGTCGAAAGGGTCTTGAGAGCTTCACCTCGGGACGCTGGAGACGTGGCTTGCAGGGCCTGCGCAGCAAAGGAGGGACGCCCGCCTTCTGTCTCTGTCCTTCAAGTCGGGCGGCCTGTGACAGGGACAGTGCAGGGCAGAGGACGTGACCGCGCTCCCGGCCGGGCCAGCCCTTCCTCCAGGAGTTTCCTATTTTGGGCTGAAAATGACTTTTCTATGAGCGAACAGTGACGAGAGTAGATTATTACGTATGAGGTTTCCTTTTTCTTTTGTTTTTGGTGCCGGGGACTGAACTCGGGGCTGCGTGTTTGCTAGGCAAGCACTCTCACCACTGAGCTGAATCCCCGGCTCCATATGGGTTTCCTGCAGAATGAACACGTGCTGCCCCGTGCCAATGCCGATTAATGTGTCTGCGAGATGCCCGCTCCGGGCGGCCTCCGTCCCTTCGCCGTGGTTGCTGCTCCTGGGTGATGTGGCCCCAGAGGAGGACACGATGCCGCGCAGCCAAGGCCACCTCTGTCTCGGTGAGCTGTGAGCCATCTTCCACACGGACGCCCCCGCTGTTTTATGCCTAACATATTCTGTCTGAGGCTATTTTTGTTTTTAGGAGTTTAAAAATATTTCTCTTGTCTGGCTTATGTTTGTTGATTTCTTCTTCTGTTTCTTGTGCTGCCGGACACCTGTCGTTCCATCATCCAGACGCCCCTGTTTCCACAGCCCAAGTCCCCAGCGCTTTCTGCGGCCACCCCCACAAATCCCTAACGCACAGGTCACTCGATCTGTGACCCCGAGCCCTTCCTGTGGCCCGAGCGTGCCTGCCCAGAGAAGGTCCAGACAGAGGGACTGTGCGTTGAGTCCCCGTGGGCAGATGTGCAGCTCCGGCCCCTTTGACAGGGAGGTGGGGTCCAGGAGGCCTCCTGCCCACTGTCGCTGCTCCTCCCTGGTCGGGGGCTGGTCTCTGCTCCAGAAAGGCTTCTTTCGGGGATGCTTGCTGGCTGTCCCTAGACATGTCCATCCTTCTCCACCTGGTGTCTCTTCTCTCACCCTGATCCAGGGAAGTGGGCTCCGCCAGCTTCATAGGAAAGGCGATTGGATTTGGCGTGCGGGGTGGGCAGCCCAGAGGGGTCCCGGTACACCATAACACCCTCCGCTGCACGCCCTGGAGGCCCGGGGCCACGGTGGCGGCTCTGGCTGGGCCTGGCTGAAGCAGGGCTGGGATCGTGGTGAGCGCAAGCCGCATCTCCTCGCCTGCAGGATGCAGCCCTGTTCTACACGGAGGAGGAGCCCGGGGTGAGTTGGGGACCACATTGGCCCTGGAGGCCTGAGGCCACCCCAGCGCATGTGGCCTGGAATCCTCCAGGAGCTCGTTCCCGGGCCCGCAGCCATTCCTGCAGAGGCTGCCACTCCTCAGGACCCGCACACATCCGCACTGTGGCTGCCAAACTGGGCGTCAGCCGGAGCCTGTCTGCACTTGCCGGAGGCCTTTCCACGCCAGTGGTGGGATGCAGGTCCACACCTCTGCCTGCAGGGACAGTTCCACCTGCCTCTGCCTTGGAGACCAGGGGCCCCTGCGGTCAACGTCTTTCTCAGCTACCTGTTTGTTCTTCCTCTGTTTGGTCTTGGGCTGTTTCTTCCCAAGCTGCAGCTGTGTGCCACTGTGCTGGCTGTTTCCCCAAGGTGCGACCCCTAATGCACACTGCACAGGTTCAAAGGAGCCTTCTGCCTCGGCCTCTCCTGCCACCTGTTCGTCTCTTCTTCCTCCCAGCACAGGCGCAACGGGCCTGCCACATGATCTCCTTGCGGGTGACATCCTCCAGGGGACACTCAGCTCTGGGGCTGGGAGCAACAACCCCGTGAATAGGAATCTTCAAATCAGTGCCCAGAAGTCCGAAACATCAACTGTTTCACAAGCAGCTCCTTATCAAAAATGAGTTCAAAGTGCAATTTAACATAAATGCCGAAGGAGGGAGGGAAAGGAGGGAAGGAAGGGAGGGAGGGGAGGGAGGGGAGAAAGAGAGGGAGAGAGAGAACATTTCCTTTTACTACATAAGGGGTTATGCACATCAACAAGTAAATCATCACTGTTCTTTCTGTGTTGATTTTTTTTGACAATCTATCATCGGTACAACTTATTTTAGAAGTGAATCCCCTTTCTTTCCTTCCTCCCCCGCCCATAGGAATCGATGGTGTTAATGCCCACTTTCCCTCCTGTGAGGCTTCCCCTCTCTGTGTGGCAACTGCAGCTGGCAGGTGGGGGTGCCAGCTGTGCCAGATGCGAAGCCCTGTGTGTATCTTCTTCGGTTAGATCTGAAGCTCCACACCACCTCCTCAGGTAGGAGCTGCGACTGTGACAGTTTCCAGGTAAGTGGCACAGATTCCTCAGTGTGGGTGTAATTTTTCCACGTCAGATTCTCCGTCTCAAAGATTGCTAAAGCTCATCATTAAAAAACCTAGTTGAGCTTCAAATTTTGTGAGAAGGATTCTCTGCCCAGGCCAGCCAGCGGCCCTGCATGTGGCTTTGCCATCCGTCCTGCTGCTTCCCACTCAGAGTCACCGTGCTTGGCTTGTGGGTGCCCGGAGCGTGGGCAGCTACTTGGTTCTATTTGGAGTCCTGGCACCTGCCCCAAGCCTGGCCTGGTGTAGGTGTAAATAAATAAACTTTCTGAATGCTGGGAGGGTGACCGGGATCTGGCAATGGCAGTGAAGGACAGGATGCATCTGGGATGATGCAGAAGGAGGGGCAGATAAACTGGGTGCCAGAGGTGGGTCGAGATGAGCCAGGCTTTCTGCACCGGGTGAGAAGAAGGACACAGGCACAGATGCAGGAGGGCAGGGGGAGCGCGGAGACAGAGTTCCACAAAGTGGGAGGTTGAGGGTCAGAGTCACATTTGAGTAGAGCATTGCAGCCCAAGCAGATGAAATCGAAACCCAGGATCCTGCTGTGGTCAACAGAAACAGAATATTGCTGTGCATCATCAGGAAGGATGCTGGGAACTGAGCAGAAACCACCATCCAACCCATTTCTGTACCCGGAAATCTATATATCCTTTGGATTGCCAACCTTGAGAAATGAATGATTAAGCTAGGAACAGTCCCAAAAGCTGTTAGTTCTCTCAAGCATACAGAAGATCTTTCATAAAAAAATTAACAGAGGAGAAAGTTTAAGCATTCAGTCTAAAAACAAATGGTGCATCTTAGGAAGAAGATGCTGAGATTAACAGACGGGTGACATTCTTGTTCCCTCGGTCCCGAATAGCAGAGTGGAGAGGGGGGCTGGGTTCTGCAGTTAAGGTCAAAATGAGAGAATTCAGCCCAAGATACATGTCTGCTCCTCGTGCAGCAAGCTCACCCTGGCCCAACTCTGAACACAGCCCCGGTGTCGCCGAGGAGGCACACACAACACTCTACAACGTGGCCATTACGGTGTCGACTGGCTCACAAGCAGACTGGGTACTGGAGAGATTAAGCTGCATAGTCATCCTGCGAGTGCCTGGCAGAACTTTGGGAACAAAAGAAACATTACTTAACACATTCAGGAAGACAAGTAATAGGAAATGTGTTCACTCCAAGGATAGACTGGAATTAATATTTCTAACATTTATATGGATGCTTATGTCTTTTTTTGGTCAAACAAGAGATAAATAGATCCCGCTAAAAAGAAGAAAATCTATGACTCCACGGTTTCAAAAACTTGTTTTAACTTTGCTATTTCTCAAATATGTGTAAGTGAAAATATGCAGGAAATTCTTATATTTGTAACCAACCAAGTGAGATGATCAATAAAATCCTAATTCACACAGTTCTTCCTAATGGTGAGTCATTGGGTTTATCTAGAATGCTGATAAACATGCACAAGTCTTGTGCTTCACTGATTGTGTGCACAATACACCAACATTTCAGGCACTGTGAGAGTATTTTTGTTTTCAACAAATTTATTTCAACCACTGATTCATTATTTTGGTGGGCTAAACAATTCAGTGGTGTACCATTCAAAACACAATGCTGAAAATGCAAGTGACTGCCCCCGTGCATGTCAGTATAAACAACGAAAACAACAACGACAAAAAGAAAAACATCCACAAGAGATACCTACTTGCAAATAAATGTGCTGTGGAAACCAAGATGGACTTTTCAAGATTTTGCTGTTCTGTCTTTCTGCCAGTATAGCACAAAATGACTTAATCCTCTACTCAAAGTCCAGCGAAACCATCTTTCCTGTCATTTACTTTGAAGACTTTTGCCCTGAAACAGAGTCCATCTCATTTGCCTGTTGAGCTTTATCTTCCTTTTTTCTCATCATCCCCCAATAGTCACTGGTGTCACACAGAGCCGTCTTGAGGGCATCAAATCGAAGTGGTTAAAGAAATGAAGACAACTCAGCCTTATTCTGGGAAAATATTTTTCAAGAGCACAAATAAATTTTCACTCCATAACCGGCAAAGTTACTCCCTTGCCTGGCCTGGGAGTAGGGTAAAAGTCCAGGCCCACCTGGAGCAGGAGGGACCCGCTCTGTCCCCGGGGCAGGGCATACACCTCCAGTGGCTCCTGGGTGCCTGTCACAAGCACCATCCTGGGTGTGGCAGGGTGGAGGCGTCACTTCTCGGGGTCACAGGTCACCTAGGAGACCCCCCGGGTGCCTGGATGGGAGACACAGGCTCTCTGCCTCAGTGTCTCTCCCTCTTCCTCTGTCTCTCTCATTTGCCTCGGTACAGAAACAAAGGACTTACAGAACCTCATTAGGGATGGGCGTGGTTCCATGAAGACCTGGATTTCCAGGTAGGAAGTGTGGATCCTCCCCCACCAAATCTGGGGCCACCAAGGAGCCCTGGGAGTGTGACCCTGCAACATCAGCAACAAGAGCTCTCTGGTGACCCCAGAGTCCTCTGTGTCTGTTGTATCAAAAGGACATGGCCCTGGGCTGTTGGACCCTGTCACCGCAGGGGTGACCTGAGGGCCTTGTGGACCCAGATGCCTCTGTCTCCATGGAAGTAGTGTGCACGTGGGCAGGTTGAGGTCCTTGTCAATTTGAGATGACACATGCAGGATTTGGGTTTATAACCAAACAAATGGACACCACACATCACTTACCCTGCTTTGCAAGGGTGAAATTTGGGGGTGAAATTACCTTTTCTCATTCTTGCAAATGCTTAAGTATGCTTCTTCTTGGCCCTTCCTCTAAATATTCATAGTTCTTCACAGGTCTTGCCCCAAGTGCTTTCAAAACACATTTAATAAGCCTCCACCTATGTATTCACAGCAAACCTTCACTGAATGGCGACACATGGACACAGAGATGTAGGCATGAATCAGATGCGGCCTCGCCCTTGAGCTGCTTACAGTCCAGGGAGTGAATTATACCAAGACGCCGAAGGCTTGAAGCTGGGCACACGGCAGGGCTTGTGCCGCTTCAGCGCCTGGGCTCCCTCCCAAGGGTGCTGTTGCCCGGACAGCAGCCGATGGAGTTGGCAGATGGTCACCCAGGGCCCTCAACCGTCCGGTGGGTCGGGGAATGATGGACGTAGCAACTGAACCATGACCTGGTTGAAAACCCAGGCAACCCTTTGTTCGTGTTATGGCTGGTGGGGGAAGGAGTCCTTGGCCAACCGGCTTCACGGAATCAGGGAAGCAGGGTCCCCAAGCAGAGAGCAGAGAGGTGCCTGGCGAGCCTGTGTGGTGAGGCCCTGGAGGCTCCAGCTGGGTGATGGCTGACGATGGGCTTTTGACCTGGGCCACGAGCAGGTCAGGGTGGCTGTGGGGGGGACAAGAGTGGAGGGGGGGTCTGGCCTGTGTAGACATCACTATTGCGAAGCGTGCAGTAAATTCTGTCCACATCTGTGAGGGTCTGACAAAGCATTTTGCCATGATCACGCAGGACACTCGGCACAGCCTGCTGGGGGGACAGGGAGTTGTTGTCACCCCAGCTTCTGGGAAGCTGTCTGTCCACCATAGAAAGAGTCGGTGCCGGATCTACAAAATGATCACTGGCTGTCATTGTCGTTGTTGCAGTTTGCATTTGCTTTCCTGGCTAACTGTCCACAATCTGCTTGCGTATCTAAGGATGAGATGACGTGCGCTGCTCCACAACCCATGAGATTTGCTTCAGAGTCACTGTGGGATGGAAGGGCCAGACGCACAGCCAGGCAGAAGCGCCACTGTCACGTGGCTGGAGCTGACCCCTGGGGGCGCTGCCAGGCGCTCAGATTCTTCCTCCATGAAACAGGAGGCGGAGGTCAGAGCACCTGTCCAGTTAAGAGGAAAGGGGTGGAGCCACAGGCCCTAGGTGGGGACCAAGGTGGAGGCCCGAGGGCTCTTTGCTGCACCACAGCCCTACGTGTGTAGGGGGATGTTCACAGATGACACTCCTGTGCCCTGCGGTGCTGTGAGTGGCCAGGATCTTGCACAGCTGGGATGCCTTGAGAGTATGAGTGGCCGTGCTTAGTAGGTGTGCAGGAGTTTCTGTCTCGTCTCCATCTCTTTCCCTCCTTCCATGTTATTTAAGTGTATGATAATGGCTTGCCTTTCTACCTGTCTTCCGAAATGCTACAAGCCTCGCAAGACGTGTGACCTTGCTTTCCAATGTTGTGTCCTATGAGATCACTGCAAAACAAAAGCATTTTTAAACTATCGTTTTATTTATTTTTGCCAAAATTGCACTTTTGAGCCTATTGTTGGCAGGGCTGGCCACATCATTTTGCATTATCGCACACTCGACATTGGCATTGTGGAAACCTGATATAAACCCTCTTTCTGTCCTGCTCGGATATTGATTTAATATCAGAGGGCCTTTTCCTCTGCATCTCCACCAGACGCTAAAAGGAGCTCGAGGTGGACAGCAAGGACGTGTCCTGAGCTCGCTGTCCCTCCTCACCTGGAACAGAGGTGGCTTCTCCTTCCCGTGAAATCCTCGTGAGGAGCGTGTGACTGTGAGACTGGAGCCGGCAGGGGTCCACATGGTGACTGGAAGTACAGAGGCACTTCTGGATGAATGTCGTGTGTCCTCCGGTTTATCAGGTCATCATACCCATCGGCCCCCGGAACCCCATCCCAGCAGTCCTGATGAGGCCCCCCGAGAAAGTATGAGTAGCTGCAAGGAGGTTTTATTTCAGCCCTTCACTTCTTACATTCTTTGCCTCGAGTGCGCTAGGGTTTCCAGCTCTGTGCTAACTAGTAGCAATGACAGGACACGCTTGTGTAAGTACTCTGTGTAAGCCTTCCCTTTAAGAACACAATCAGCGTTATCGTCAAATGTTCGCGTCAGAGCTGAGTGCATCTCTTTTGTATTATTTAGGTGAAATTCGCCCATGGCGACGTGCACAGAATGTAGTGGATGCTCTGACACAATCACAGCCCCGAGAGACCAGCCCCTGTCCAGAGACGATGCCCCAAAGCCCCTCGTGCTTACTCTGGTCAGGCCTGACCTGCACACACATCCCCAGTCCCGATTCCCGTCAGCCGCGATTAGGTTTGTTCTTCCTCAACTTCACGTGAAGGCAATGGCCCATCTGAAGTCCGGCTCCTTCTGTCGTGAGGCTCATCCACGTCCACTTTGCTGGCTAGTTCTTTCCAAATCGTGGTACACAATCCCACCGCTTGACTGCAGCGGTTTACTGACCTGGGCCCTGCCAATGGCTGCGTGGGCTCATTCAGTTGGGGCCCCAAATGCTACGGTGCAGTCTCTGTAGACAAATGTCCTCATTTCTCTAGGGACAGAGCAACCGGGTCACAGGGCTTTGGAAGATGTTGTGACACCTTTTCCAACTAATTGTACCTGTCGCAACCCTCACGTGGGGGGACAGTCCAGCTGCTGCATCCATTGCCTCACACGCAATGTTGTCAGCCTTTGAAGGCGCGGCTGTCCCAGCGGGCGCGGAGTAGCGTCACACTGCAGCTTTAGTACGTGTTGCCACAGCGATGAACGGTTTAATCAACAAGTTCCTGGAGCTGTACCCTCAAGCTCGGATGCTCACAATCTCCCTTCTTACCCTCATCAGCTGCCGAAGCTGTGGTCATAGCTGTTCTATACCTGGTGTTGGTGACTCGTGTCTTACTCTTGCTAGAGGTTTATCCGTTTTATTGATTGTTTTGAAGAATTGGCTTTATAATCCATCTGTTTTCCTTATTGTTTTCAACTATAGTTGTTTCTGATCTAGTCATTGCTATTTCCTTCCCTTTTCTTCCTTTGGATTTATTTTGGCTCTCTTTTTCCAGGTGCTTGAGTTGGGAAGTTACATGGCTGAGACGTTTCCTCTTTCACAATAGAAACATTTAAAGCTACACGTTTTCCTCTTGGCACTGCTTTAGCTGAATCCAGCACATTTTCCTTTGTCGCATTTTCATCTTCATTCGTTTTATGTATTTTGGAATTTTCACTGAAATTTTCTCCAGCCAACAAATCATTTAAAAGTCTGTCGCACATTCCCACACATTGGAGAATGTGCTGATGTCTTTCTGTGGCTGGCTTCTGATGGTCTGTATGGTTCCAATTTTATTGCGTTTGTTGTGGTTGGTTTTGTGACCTAGGCTGTTGTTTATTTTGGTGAGTGATTAGAAAAGTGCTTGAAAGGAAGTTACATTCAGTGGTCAGGCACAGCACCGAAACATCTCAATGAGATCTTGGTGACTGTTTTTTTAGCTCTGCCATACCCTCAGTGATTTCCTGTCTAATGGTCCAGCTGATTTCAGCACAAAGAGTAGTGAATTCTCCAGCTGTAATTAAGACTTGGCTATTCCTCTTTTCAGTCCTATTAATTTTCCTTTCATGTATTTTGAAGCTTTCCTGTTTGGTGTCTATGCATTTAGGATTATTTTTCTTCTTGGTGGGTTGATCCTTTTATCCTTAAACAATTTCTCTTCTTCCTGGTAGTTTTCTTTGCTCCGGTTCACTGGAGAGCTGCTCCTGCTCTCTCAGTGTCTGCCTGGGTGATGGTTCAGCCTCTCTCTCATCTTGACTGGATTCAAAGGCTCCTGGGTAAGGACTAGATGATGGGGGCCCACTATCTTCAGGGATCGAGTCACTGGTGTCCACAGCTGAATGTGCTGGGAGGAGGTGGGACCCTGCTATGGTTTAGATCAAGAATGTCCCCCAAACTCTCATGTGCTTGTAGGTGGGGCTTTGGGAAGTTGATTGGATTATGGGGCTCGTAATTGACTTGCCTTTAGCAGGTGGAGTGTGGTCAGAAGAGGTGGTCACTGGGGGGTGACCCGGAAGGGTTATCTCCCTCCCAGATCCACCCTTTACTCTCTGCTTTCTAGTCACCATGACAGGAGCCACTCTTCTCTACAGCAGGCCCTTCCACCAGGCTGTTTGTGATCTGAACCAGCCAACAGTGGACTGAAACTCCCGAACAGGGAGCCAAAGTAAACCTCTCCTATGTGTCATGGGTGTTGGGTATTGGTGTCTTGGTGCTGAGAAGGTGACTAAGACAGGCCTGCAGCAGGTCACTGAGGCTGTCTTTGGAGGGTGTATCTCTCTTAGTGCTCTTCCCCCATGCTCAGCTCTCAGTTGAGCTGGGAAGTGAACAGCTTTGCTTCATCACTCCCCTCCACCACATTCTTCCTGCCTTGGAGCCACCAACCATGGACTGAAACCTCTGAAACCATAAGCCAAACCAAACCTCTTCTCTTTGAAGTTGCTGGTGTTGGGTACCTTTTTCTAGCAACAGGAAAGCTGATTAATACAGCATCTTTTTCTACCCTATTCTTTCCATCTACCTTAGCCATTAACTCTGAAGTGAGTTTCTTCTAGGCAGTATATAATTGGCTTATGCATTTCATCTACTCTAGCAGTCTTTGAATTGTTGTATTAGGTCACTTATGCCTAAGAGAATTATGGATATGCTAAGGCTTCACCTGCCACTTTAGTATCTGAATCAGTTCTTTCTTTTTTCTGTTCCTGTTTCTATTTAGATCTTGATTGACTTGACCCTTTTTAGAAGCCCATGTCAATGTTTATGGCATTGTCAGTATGACAGTGTGTGCAGTTTTCCTGCTTGTTGCTCAAGCATGATAGTACACTCAGATACTTTATCACAGGCTGCTGCTTTCATGTTTCACAGTTCAGGTTGGGTCTTGAAATGATGTTTTCGCTTATGCTCTTTTACCCTCCTCACATTTAAAATATGATCCTCTTAAGTATTTATGCTTCGTGTGTTGCTTTAACTATAAAATATTTAAGAAACTCAAGTAATAAAGGATAGTTTGTTGCATTCATCTCTATTTTTATCATTCTATCATTCTTCCATGGCTAAAATTCCCTTCTTCTTTCCCCCCCCGCTTTGAAAAGTCTGTTAGTCATAGTAAAGTATGGGTTTTCCAAGGAGACAGCTCTCACTGTCCTTGGCCCAGGAGTGTTGCTATCTCACCTTCATTCCTACAAGGTGGTGTGGCCGCACATAGTTCTGTGGCTGACAGTGGTGGTGTGGCCAGGTATAGGGTCCGTGGTTGCAGTGGTGGTGTGGCTGGGTGTTGAACTAGTGGCCAACAGTTCTTTCCGGCAGTATTCACTTCCTCCTGGATGTGGTCTCAGGTGAGAAATCCAGTCCTGCGAACTGGTGCTCCTGCATAAAATGGCAGTTCAGGCTGTTTCTGGGCTTGTTTCCTCAGCCATATTTTGTCCTGGTTATGTTCACACCTGTCTGGAAACTGGGTGTGCATGTGTTTGCCCATGCTAGGGAGGGCTCAGCCATAATTTGCTGCATCATTTCCTTGTAAGACGCCAGGGAAATGAGACTTGGATCTTTGGTCATTGTCCACAAAAGCCTGTGTGCTGCTCACTGTTTTCCATCTTCTTTTCTCTGTTGCTAAGACTACATCAAGCTGTTGATCATGGTCAAGTTCCTGGGTCCTCTTCTTTCTCCACTCTGCTATGGTGCTCACTCAGCAAGTTTTCATTCTGTTATTGTATTTTTTGTTTCTATAATTTATACTTTGTCCTTTTAAAATCACATCTCTGTTTCTGCTAAGGTTTTTATTTTTCACTTGTTATGTTGCTTTAAACATCTTGTCAGATGATTCTACCCCAGTGCTTATTTTGGTGTTTATGTTAGATGATTATCTTTTCTTATTAGTGCTGTGTTTTATTCCTTTTTAAGAAAAGTGATTTTCACTAATATCCTGCACATTTCAGATATTATGCTAGACTTTTGGTCCTAAGTATCTTATTTTAACAAGCAGCAACTCTGTTTAAGTTTCTTTTTACTTTTCTTCTCTTTTTCCTTCTTTCCTTTCTTTTTATGTTGTGCTGGGAATCGAAGCCAGGGCCTCATGCATGCTAAGCACATACTCTACCACTGAGCCACGCTATTCCCTCTGCACGGATTTACCCTGTAGGATTTGGCTTATTTTTATGAGTTGCAACCCAATGACAACTCAGTTCTTATTGTTTTTATTTTTATTAGTGCATGACTGCAGTAGACAATGATCACATCCATCACAGGGAGTTGATACATGTGCAGAGCACACCCTAATTCTTTTTTCATCCCCTTCCCATTCCCTGTTTCCCCCCTCCCTCCATCTCTTGGTCTCCTTCCCATTTGCCAAAGATCTGTCTCCCTGTTTCCTATTATTTATATTTTATTTTGCTCTTTTTTCTACTTTGGGTTTCTTGTATAAGAGAAACCATGTGTGTGTCTGATGACAACTCAGTTTTCAGGACTCTTGCAGCACTAATGTGGTCTACTTCACATCGCAGCAACATTTTAATAAATATTTGTTTATTTTGTAGATAGGAAAATGAAAACCCAGTGGAGACATGCCCTTCACACACAATGTCTGATGTGGAAGACACCAAGATCCACCACAAACCGAGGCCTGGGAAAAAAACTGAACAGAGCCGCTGTGGGTTCAGACTGCTCCCGGGCCACCGGCTGTGGGCGGAGCCGGACCCTGCGCTCCAGCAGGTTCTCCACTCAGGGCACCATAAGTCACTACTAACTTCATGCCTGTGGAGTATGGTAACTAGAGATTACTTTGCACTGCAATCCTCATTTGTTACTCATGTGACACGTGTGGCTGAGGCTCCATGGCCTGGTGGATCAGTGGATCCCACCCAGGTTGGTTAGCTCCCTGGAGTCCATCGTTGAAATGATCCTATACATTTAGGCTACTTGACGCTTTTCAATTTTTTTTTAATTTTATTTTAATTCAATTTATTTATTTATTTTTATTTACTTCAGTTTTTTGAGACACAGTCTTGCTATGTGGCCCAGGCTGGCTTTGAACTCACAGCGATCCTCCTGCCTCAGCCTCCTGAGTGCTGGGATCACAGGCATGCATTACCATGCCCGGCCTCAATTTATTTTTGATCCATTTTTAATAAGTGAAATGACACAACGTTCACAAGCGTGTCCTGCTAAATTAGGCTTTGTTTTAAAACAGTCTGTATGATGAAATGAATCTTTTCGATGAATCTCAGTCTTTTTGAAGTAATCTTGAGAAATTTCATATGTTGAAGTCTAGTGTTGCCTCTTCTACAGCTACTCTTTTAAATGCTTGCAGGTATTTTTTGAACACTAACTCCCGAGCTCCCTCGCAGCTCTGCGAGTCAGCTATATCTGTCCCTTTCTGGAGCATTAGAAACAGGTCTTCAAGGCCATGACTGTGGTGTGGGTCGCAGGCTTCGTGGCTCTCCCTACCGAGCACAGAGCGGAGGTCGAGACGGGGCGTCCTGCCCGCGGGTCCTCAGGAAGGCAAAGACCGGCCCCAGGCCCGCAGAGACCTGCGTGCAGCACGGTGAGGACGCCGGCGTTCCCAGTCCCCTGGCTGGCTCCCATGAGGACGGCTGCCAGCCGGGTTTCCGTCCCTCTCCCAGGGCGGCAGTACACGGCACCTGCCGGCAGAGGGCAGCAGAGGCCGGCTCGTGGCGGACCCGGCCCAGCGCCTGGTACCGAAGGGCCAGGGCAGGTGCACCTGCTGGCCTCTTGGGATGCAGGCTCAGTCCTGGCAGGAGGGGCGGCCCTTTCTCGCTCCGGCTTCCCCTGGGGAAAGAGACAAAATGGGGCGGTTCTGAAGCCCCTCATTCCAAACCGAGTGGTTTTTTCCTTTTGTTTCTGCATCAAATGCATCAAATGCCATCTTCCGAGTTGCTGTAATGGTGGCGAGTGTTCCAGGTAATTTCCCGGAAGCCAGAGGAAGAGTCACGGGGACTGAGTCCCCACATGCACATCGGGAAGGTCGCATCTTATAGAACACACAGTCGTGGCGGAAGTCATCTGGTGAGGGTTTTTGAAAACTCAGTTTGATATTCACTTTTATCTCACTTATTAATAAAGTTAAAATAAGAAGTATGACTGCATCTTAGAACTATTCACTGTTTAAATGGAGGTTTTGGAATCAAGTTAGTGGCAATTTCCACTAACTCGACAGTCTGTGCAGGGCGGGGGTGAGGGTTGCAGTGTGGACCGGGCAAGGTGGATCCCAGGTCCTAGATCCTGAGGTCTGTGTCATGGAGGTGGGGGTGACTGTCCCACTCTCAGCCCTTTGTCGGGGACGTGCGCACTCTCTAGGCATGTGCTCAGCATTACTGAGCCTACAGCTGATACGGCCTTTCCCTGACTCTCCCCAGGACCTGGACGTCACAGTACTGACCAGTCTGCCATGTTGTGGGGCTTTTGATGGTCGCATGGAGGGCGGGCACAGACCAAGGGGGAAAGCTGGTCCTGGCTCCAACCCCTGCTCCCTCTGTGGTCCTGGTGCTGCTCGGCCAGGGGCGAAGGGTGACACGGAGGACAGAGGCCAAGGATGCTGGACATGGGCAGCTCACCCCCAATTGTCCCAGCTCTGGGCTGCTAGCAGAGCTTCACCTGCAGAGAAACCTTCCTGACACAGACCAGAGTGAGCTGGTGGTAGCTCCAGGCTTGGCTTCTCTCCTGGGGCTCTGCCTGTGGTTTACATCCAGAGCTGCTCTAGAATGGCTTTATATCCTTCATCTGGAATCCTGAAAACTGAAAATTCAACTTGAGTTCCAAGAATTTGAAGATGGAAATTCATCTCATAAATTTCAGTATATTCATACAAAGGAAAATTATTTATGTGACCATAAATCATCAGGCCTTAGCCTATTTGATGACATAGAAAACATGAGCTATAATCCAGGCGTGGCGAAGGGCACCAGTAATCCCAGCCTCTCAAGAAACCAAGGCAGGAGAATCCCGAGTTTGAGCCCGGACAATTTAGGCAGACACTGTCTCAAAGAAAAAAGTGCATAGAGTACAACTGCGAGCGCATGTGTGTGCACACATGGTGGAAACGGACTAAGTGTACACACACTAGAGGGTTAACAGTGGTGGATTAGTCACCTTTCTAGAGCCAGTGGTTTGCAAGACAGCAGATTTAATAGACGACATTTACAAGTTACAAGATTCACCCACAAGCCAAATGCAGGAAGAGTGCCAGATGTCTGTCTCTGCACAGGAGACCTGAAAGATCCATTCGAGGGCTGGGAGCCCACAGCACTGTCCTGTGTACATCTGAGTCTGCAGATGATGGCTGAAGAAATCTTTACTGGAACCAGGATACGCTGCTCGCAGCAGAGATGAAGACCAGCACTCCTCTGAAGCAACAGCAGCCATCCTCGACCACAGCAAGGCCCTGAGCTCCTTCCTTGACGAGAACAGGCGAGTTGCCTTCTGGAGAACCAGCCACAGCAGAGATTCTCCTGGGAAACAGCCCGCCAGCTAGCTTCTGCTCCCGTCTGCTTTACGTTGTGTCAGCAACAGTCCTCAGGTGGCTCCTCTATGCAAAAAACCACAGCAACTCAGTTCAGCTGGGCGTTCTGGCTCAAATTGACCACAATAATAAGTCTACCACAAGTGGTTATCTGTGTGGGTGCAATTTTGCCTGACTTTCATCTTTCAGGTGTTTCTATGGTATCCTAATTTTTTAATACAAATATTTTTATGTATCAGTCAAAAATAAATTTAAATTTAAAAAGAAAGTAAAGAAATGAAAAAGTTAAAAAAAAAGTATTCACTTACAAACTGTCTTTCTCTTACTGGCAATGTTATTCACACACAATTCTTTTTTTTTTCCACACAATTCTTTAAAAATGTTTTTTTCTGCTCCCAGGATAATAAATGTGTATTTTAAAAAATGAATACTTTATGATAGCTTTCCAAAGTAAAAGGTATCAGAAAGAAAGCTTGGAAATAAAAAAAAAAGATTGAGCTAAAATAAGAGGCTCTAATGGTAAAACACTGAAAAAAAAATGGAGTAAACCTAATAGAGACCCAGGAGGGAAAATTAGAGCAAAGATTTTAAGATTTGATATAACTGTTTTCATGTGAGAAAACACTGGCTCTTCTTAGTCCATCACAAACAGATGATTCTGGAGACAGAAGTGAAGCGGTGGCTTTTCTGCCTGGGCATCTGCCGCGAGCCGCAGGGAGGCTGATCTGGGAAGTGGGATGGGCAGCTCGCAGGAGAGCACGGGGCTGCCGGCCGGATGGGAGCAGAGACGCCCGGGCAGCTCCCAGGCCCTGTGGGTGACAGTGGTCTCTCCCTCCCTCTCCGCGCATGGCTTCTGGTCTTTTGCACCTGTTGACTTTGGGGCTCTTCGATAAGCCATATGGGAAGAGGTGAAGGTGATGGCTTTCTGAATGCTGTTATCGTTCGGGATCTATGTATTGAACTCTTCATAGCTTCTGAGTTTAAAACACAAAGAAAACAAAATCCACCCTGTCTTCAAGAATTAGTAATTAAACATAACGTCAGGAAAGAGCCAAGTTCGGCTCAGTATCAGGCAGAGCACAGCCTGTGTGTGTAGCAGCTCGGCACAGAGCCAGCTTGGAGGCTGCGGGGGTGGGGACGACACAGCAGGCCGGTCACATTTATGGAATGGACCCTCCAGTCTTTCGACAAGAACCCAAAATTAATAGGGCCACCGAGTCCAGGCCTCGCCCTTGGGCTCTTTCTGTGCTTGTCTGACTTGCAGGCTCTTGAAGGGTGCATTGGTCCGCCAGGTGCCTGGGTGGCACACCTACGCGGTGACTTTATACTCACTTTATTTGCTAAATGTTGATGCAAATTGAGTGTCACCATGCGGGCCATGCCACGGGGACACTTTCTGGGTTCTGACTCTGGCCCCCACAACATGCAGACTCACCTGTATAGTCTAGCTGAATCTTTAAACGTACACCCCAGCTAATGTTAAGAAATACGAACAAACAGCCGTGCTTGCGTGTGACGGGTCGCGAGCCCGCTCCATTGTTTCGTGAAGCACATCAAATATGAAAATGTGGCAGAACAAATGTTTTTCTCTACTATTCAGAGACATGATGAAGCCTGCTGCTGCCGAGGTAATTTATAATATATATTTATAGAAATAGACTACCTGCCCGGTCATTTATGTGCTTCGACTCAATCACCAAGCACAATGCCCAGCGTAGGGAAAAGAGTATTATTCAGATCGCCTTTGAGCCCTCCCCGGCCACTCTGGCTGGTCAAAGAGCTGCGCTGGAGGTTTTGCCATGAAAGAGGCTCCCACCTTTGCCGCATTAACTCAGGCGAAGCGTTCATTCAAGCAAAAGAGGAATAAGCTCTCTAATCATCTGGAAAACTAATTAATTTCTTTCTTTCAGATATCTTATCAGATTTCTCTCAGCTCCTTAGGACTAAAGGGCTACAGGCATTTGAGAGCGGTATCAAAACACATTGAGCAATCACAAACGCCCGTGAGTGCGCGTCTCCTCGGCGAGCTGAGAAGCGGCCGCTCGCTGATCCTGGCTCTGCCCTCACTGTGAACTTGGAACTTCGGTTCGGTTTCCTCTGCTGTAAAGAGTGGGGGGTGACAGCCTTGTCACAGTGTGAACACCCGACATGTGCCCACGAGGCCACATGTGGCAGCCGTTATAATTCGGGCAGAAACAGCAACGATGTCCGAAGTGGCGATGGTGGCATCACAGAGGCGTGGAAGTGATGACTTCCAGGACGCAGCACTCCGGTCCTGTGGCCCTGTGCTCCCCCGGGCCTCAGGAGTTTGGACAGATGATCTGTGGCTCCCAGAGGCTTAACCAACCAGACAGGGCCCAGATAGCATCCCGCCCAGACAGCCGAAGGATGTTCCGAGCAGGCCTGGCTCTGAGACAGACTTTTCAGGCTTCCTAAGTCCCCAAAGGAGGGCTAGGTAAGGCCCTGCACGTGCCTGGCAGTGGGGATGGTGGGCCTCGGTGGGCCTGGTCAGCACTGCCTCAGGTCCCCTGGATCCTCACGCCCTGTCCAATCTCAGAGCCCCATGTCCACCAAGAACACAGCATGCACGGGACCCTGCTTCCTCCTCCAGCGGCCTGCAGCAGAGCTGCTGAATCCGTCCGTCTCTACCGTGATGCCCCGGCACCGAGAGAGCCCCGGAGCGCCTATGGACATGCCATGAAGGGAGCAGGCCAGGTAAGTGTGTGGGACAGGAGGGACGGTGGGAGAGGCGAGGGCACTTGGAGAGAATTCTGAATCCTAACGAGTGTATTCATCACCATTGTGAAAGCCACGCATAGTCTCTGTTTTGCAGAGTTTCAAAATTAAGAGCTTTGGAAATTAAAGTCTTTAAAGACATGGTGGCCCAGACTAGGGAGTGAGACAGAAGACTCCAGGTGAAAACGACCACAGAGAAGAGGGGAGGGGAGGCGCTGGTGGCTTGTCCCACGACGGGCGACAGCGTCATCAGCCTGTAGTGTTTACAGCAAAGGTTGGCACCTGTCGGCTCCGAAAACTGACTCCCATTTTAATGTGTGAGGTGAAGCGCTGCCTGCTCACACAACAAGGTAGCAGAGCCTGCATCAAAAGACTTCCTGACTCCTGGTGTAATTCATCCATCTCCTCACAGCAGGTTAATGACTTTGTCCTGAAAGATCCGAGGCTTCCAACACCTGGCTGAAGGTTTTATCTGTTGATCTGATGTCAAACAGTAAATCTTGAAAAGAAAAGTTCGTATAAATTTGTAAGTTAATTGTAATTTGAAAGAGTGTTCACGAGTTTTAGTCAATCACCGGAGGAGCTTTATATTCACAGAGTTGGGCACTGATGGCCTCATTCATCATGAAACTTTTGCCAGGTGCGGTGGCCAATTTGTCGTCTCAGCACCAAGGGAGGCTGAGGCAGGAGGATAGGATGTTTAAGCCCATCTGAGCAGCTTAGGGAGATCTTGTCTCAAAATTTAAAAAAGGAGGGCCAGGGATGTTTAGGGGCGGAGTGCCCAACATTCTGCTCCAGTACCACACACACAAACACACACGCGCGCATGCACACACACACATGCACACACACACGCAAGAGCAAAAAACATCTAATTCTGGGAGGCAGAGTGCATTCCCACCACAATGTTAAACGTGATGGGGAGCCTAGAATGTAGAGGGATTTAAAACAAACCCGTATTAGGGGCTGGGGATTTAGCTCAGTGATTAGAGTGCTTGTCTTGCAAGCACAAGGCCCTGAGTTCGATCCCCGGCACCACCAAAAAAAAAAAAAAAAAACAACCCATATCAAGGAGCAGAGAGACAGATTCACACATGGGTGGAAAGGATGTCGACCCTGCCTCAGTGAAGGGCCGCTTCCCAGGAGAGAGGCAGGCACCACCAACACCCCACCTGGTGCGTGGGACTGGTGAAGCTGGGGCCCCAGGTAAGGAGCCTGTGTCACCGTCAGTTTGTGACTTGTAGTCTGGCGCACAGATGTGAGATGCCGGTCTGGAGGTGGGCTGGGCGCACAAGACTCTGTTCTACCTGCCCCAGGCCTCTGTGAATCTACAGTGACATCAAAAAGTACTATAATTATTATTATATTTTAACTCACAGTGATGAGGGACTGGCAAAGGGACCCGGGACTGCAGCGAGAAAGTAAGATGGCATCGGACTGTCACCCAGAGTGCAAACCGAAGACCGTGAGTACGCAGTGGGGTGAGGAAGACCGAATAAAGTGTGGGACGGAAGAATCGAGCTGCCTTTCGCGGTGGTCCCACCTCAAGAGGAGGGGTCTCAGAGCCCCTCATCAAGCACGGCCGGAGAGTGAGTGTTCTCCAAAGGGAACAGCACAGGAAGGACAGGACAGGGTAAGGCACAGGAGAGAAACGTGCCCCGCAGGCGATGGAGGCCGGCGTCGGCCCGACACCCCGTCCTGAGAACCACGCCCGGCTTCCGTGGCCTCCGAGTCTCCACACTTGACGTACCGGGTGAGAACCTGTAACACGTTCATACTATTCTCTTAGCCTTCCTACCACGTGTTCGTTTTTACTTCTCTTCTTCATTATTGAAGAAGACTTTCGAGTCTTTTATTTTTTACTCTCTATTAGATAGTTATCAATATTTTTACTCTTCATTTACTGGTTTCTCTAGAGATTGCAAAAATACTCTTTATGTGCCAACATCTAATACAAATTAGTGCTTTTATCTCTTTCAGGATATTTCAAAGACATCAGATCACTTCGATGCCTCCATTATTTCGAGGCTTTTTTTCTTTTTCTTTGTTTTTGGAGGTGCTGGGGCTTGAACCCAGGACCCTGTGCACAATAGACAAGTATTGTGTCTCTGAGCCCTGTCAGATTATTTTGCTGCCATTTTCGTGCTGTTTATGTTGAACCCAAAAGCGCCAGTTTCCTACAGGTGGTCTTATTCATATCCCCCACAGATTTACTCTGTGCCTCCGGCTTGTGCCAGAGGGGTCTCGCTAACCTTTGCCTAGGAGCGGTTTCCTCTCAGCTGCTAGCACTTCTCTGTCTGGGGTTTGGGGTCTTTGTCCCGGAGGAATAGCCTCAGACTTTATCCGTCTGGTCCCCACCCCGCCTCTCCTTCTGGATTCCAGCCATGTGAGGCATAGACATTGTCAGTGATCTCCGGCTCATTGTCCCCTTTCTTGTGGGAAGGAAACTGGGCTGGTCGTGCTGGGCTGGCATCTTGGGGCTGAGCACGACAGGGTTTGGCTATGAGCTCAGCAGGCAGCAGCTTGGAGAGGTTGCTTATCTCTAGAAGAAAGAAACCTAGTTTTAAAGTTCCATTTTGCAGTGGGTGGTAGTCCCACAGTTTGTCAGCGATCTGACTGCACCAGGACGATGGTGGGCTCCCCTGCAGGCGCAAACACACTCACGCATGCACGCGCGCACACACACACATGCAGACAGTGGCACCCGGGACTATGACAGAGAGCTGGGAAGTCCCTACACAGGCAGGAACAGCGCGTTGTGCTTGGCAGTTACGGCGAGTGCCCACGCTGCTGCTCCACGCGGTCACTGTGCTACTGTGCAGACACAGTCCAGCTCTCGCGCATGACAAGAAATGAGTTGCAAACGTGCCTGCACCAGGTAGCAAGTGGCAAGCAGCACATTTACTGAAGATCAGGGATTCATGCTCATGCCAACAAAAGACGAGGCACTTGTGCTTGCTAGGCAAGCACTCTACCACTGAGCTAAATCCACAACCCCACGTGCCTGGTCTTACCCGGCTCCTTTTGTTGGGCACAATCATATTTAACCTCTCTGTGTTTCTACACATGGCAGTGTTTACTTTCTCTAAGAATTAATTTGTCACAATTTCCTTATTATACTACCTGTCGATGGACATTCTGGGCTGTTTTCAGATTTGGATGTGTTTTAGTTACTTTTCTCTCAGGGCTGGGACAAAATACCTGGCATCCAAAATTAAAGGAAGAAAGGTTTATTTAGCTCACAGTGTGTAGAGGTTTTAGTCCATAATTAGCTAGATCCAAGGCACGGTGGCATGACGGAGGGAACTGGCAGAGGAGAAACTGCTCACAGCAGCCAAAAGGCTGCAAGGGGCCTTAGCAAATTCTTTCTATCCCTTATATCTTATCCAGGCTGCTGGGATTGGGTGGTGCCAAGTAATCAGGGGACTGATTTAGTAATCACACACTCTTAATCCCAGTATCATACACTCTAGATTAAAATGCCTCTGAAGAAGCCCCACCTATGGCTGCATGAGGCTTTGGGGGGACATCTAGACACAAGCCATAACAAATGAAGGTGTGGTGTTATAAACATACACAAATCTTCCTAGGGACACCTACGTTCCTTTGTCTTTGTAAACAGCCAGAGTGGGATGTCCCCCCATGTAGCAGGTGGAATGGCTGTTTCCTGTGAGGCTGCTCCTGTCAACACTTCTCCTTCTGTTTCCTCCACCTCCTCAGCAATCTGTTGTGTGGCTGGGGTCACGTTGCAGCCACTGTGCTTGCTGTGCAATGCTAGCCAGGGGTGGTGAAGAGCCGTCCCCGGGGGCTGGCCGCCCTGGCTGGCGAGTGTCCACCTGGTCTGTCCTCCTGGTGGGGACCTGCAGAGGCATCTGCCCTGTTTAGCCATGTTTGTTGCCCTTACCCTCAGCCCTGAGCTCCATCTGACAAGTGGTTTGCAATATTTTCTCCAAATCTGTTCCTCAATTTTCATGTCTCAACACTGACTTCCCAAAAAATTGAAATTTCTTAATATCATGAAGTCAAATTTAACATTTTTCTTAGGAACTACGTTTCTGGTTGTTTATCAAAAATGCTGTGCCTAACTCAGGATCAAGTATTTTAAACCTATTCTTAAATCTTCTTTCGGGCATCTTTGCATCTTTGCCTTTGCGATTAGGTCTGTGGGTGTTTTTTATTTCCTATTTTTGTTCTATTGGCCAGTTTCTTAGCACCCCACTGTCCGGCTTGGGTGGGGACCGCACAGCTGTCTCCCTTTGCCGGGTGTCTGTGTGAGGGCTGGAAAGGCACTCAAACCGGTTCTCGTGTCTCCCTTGGGTTTGCTGTAGTGCTGGGTCTCTCACATGGTTCCCTGTCAGCCAGATATTAAGGAACCTCATCTCAGCCACGTGTGCGCGCGTGTGCATCTATAAAGAAGGAGAATTAAGCAAAGGAACTGTCTCCATAGCTTGGGATCTGGAGAGTCTGAAACCTATAGGTATCAAGGCCAGAGACTAGGGAAGCGCCGTCTGTGGCTGGGACAGACACAGCTGGGGGAGGTGGGGCATTTTGTCTGCTCAGACCTTCAACAGCTGTGGCGAGGCCCAGCCCACTAGGGAGGACCACCTGCTTTATTCAAAGTCATCCCATAACGCCCTCAGGGACATGCCTGCGCCTGTGAGCAAGCACTTGGATGCCGAAGCCCGGCCCAGGAAGCCCAAGAACCAACCACCCCAGCACTGCCATCCTCCCGGTCTGCACTGGCACCTGGTGAGACCCCAGCAGTGGGCTTGTGTGGCTGGAGCGTCCCCTGGGTGTGTCCTAAACAACCCTCTTTTCTGACGGAGCCGCAGCTTTGATCCCTTGGCCCTTGTGGCACCCAGAAGTTGCAGGGGCAAGGTTGGGGAAACTCTGGTGCCCATTCGTCACTTATGGGGTGGGGGTGCAGTGGCCCTGGGCAGAGGACGCAGGTGCTTGCTGCTCTCCTAGCCTGATTACATTAATTTGTAATCTCTCAGGTTGATTTCTACTGCCCAACTTGGTTAATTTTGACAATTTTACCAAATTTCGGTTTTGTACTGTTAATGGCTTATATCTAGAGGTTCCCCCAAAGCCTCATGCACTCATAAGTGGGGCTTTTCTGAGGTGACTGGATCTTGGGTGGTGATACTGGATTATGGATGTGTGATAACTGGATCAATCTGCTAAATAGTTTAGCATAGTCCTGGGTGTGGATAATGGGATGGCCCACTGTGGGTACAGGTGGCACCAAGCAATAGGCTTGTAGCCTGGGTGGGATGAAAGACTAAATGAAGGCTCACTGCTGCTGCTTCCTGCCTGCCCTACCATGGACTGTTTCTCCTCCACCATGTCCCTCTGCCAGGCTGCCCTGCCTTGGAGCCAGCTGATTATGGACTGAAACCTCTACAGATAGTGAGCCAAAATAAACTTTTCCTCCTTTAACTTGTGGGTGTTGGGTTTTTCTCCCAGGAGTGAGAAAGCAACTAGGATATATTGTGTGTATGTAGAGGATTTGCTTGTACCTTCACTCACTTCTTTGGAAGTCCTCTTGCCCCCGCATTTTGAAACTTTGTGAGATGCTCTCATCACAGACATTTATACAGTAATGGCTGTGATTTTTCTGAATTGAACTTTTCATCACTGAGAAATGTCTGTCTTTATCTCTGGTTAGAACCATTGTCTTGGCTTAGTTTATCTGATTTTAACGTGCCCCTTGGACCTTATTAAGCTTGGCTATTTTCACGGTGCAGTGGTACCATGGTACTTGGCGTCAATTGCTTCCGGAAGGTGTAAAGAGTACCAAAACCCACAAGTACCAAATTATTTTGGCTGGAAAAGGCAGTGGGTCACCAGGCAACAGATACCAGTAAGTATTGAACACCAAACAAACGATGCGCACCAGGACAAAATGCGTTGAAAACCAAATTCCATGAGTTTCAAAGCAGCTGAGTATCAAAGTCTGGATGTATTTGTTTTCCTCACTAACTCACTCTTGATCAATTCGTCTTCTTGTTAGAATGTGTCTTTATTATACAGCATATAATTAGGCCTGACAGCTCTTTCATCCGAAAGGCCTCACTCGCTCATGCTTGCACAGTTGCCGGAACAGCTGGCTGAAGCATGCTGCTGTAACAGCGGGGTTTCTGCCTTCCTCGAGTTTTGTTTTCGCCTTTTCTCTTCTTTTGCATTATTTGGATCCGTTGGAATTCCACTTTAACTTACTGGTGATGAGAACAGCCATTCTGTCCAATCCTGGAAAACAAGGACAGGCCAGTTTCTGTGGACAGAGAAGGTGCAGTGTGAGCTCTGCTTATTTGTTTGGGTGACTTTGGACCTCACATTTTCCCAAACGTCTCCATCAAGCCTCAGAGTCCCCCTTCTTCTCAGTTAATGGCCTGTCTAATACATAGTAGGACTGTGTGCTCAACCTGGTTCATTCCTTACCCAGGGTCCAGGTGGGTTTGGGTCTGCTCTCAGACCATCATAAGGCAAGAATGCGAGACACTTTCAGGGCTGCTGTGGACGCTCCCTGGCTCTGGGATTGCAGCTGGAGCTAGAAACAGAAAGCCCCAGGCTGGTGCATCCACCCCGGCAAAATCTACTTAATCTTCCAAAGTATGGCGGGCCACCAGCCAGGGATTTGTACTTAGCAGCCCTACCTACCGCGGACCACTCTAGGCTCCACAGGCCAGGGATCACCACTGCCCCCTTTAAAAAGGTTGTCAAGGCATGGGCTTCCTGTGTGAGCAAGCCTGGCGGGCCAAGCAGACGCACAAGGCACAGGGCACAGAGAGCTGTGACCTTGGCTGATGGGAGCAGTGGACGGGCACTCGGAGCTCGGCTGCAGAAGGGGATCCAGGTAGGGGTGACGCTGGTCGTGGTAGCCACGCTCCGGATCTTCCGAAGGGGCAGCACCCAGGTTGAGAGCTGGCACGAAGTGGAGGCGTCGAGGCACAGGCCCTGACACGGGGTGGGCTGAGCTGCTCTCACAGACAGAGGCAGTGCCACGCAGAAAACGTGCCACCCCCCGCATCCTGGGCTGCGTCCTGCACGTCGCTGTCACGCGTGTGCCTGCCCCGCCCTTCCGTGCCCGCGCGGCCGGCGCTCACCCGGGGCCTGCAGGCGGCTCGGGGAGGGCGCCCACCATGCTTGCTTCAGATCGAGCGTTACTGCCTGCTCAGGCCCGTCGGCTGATCTGTCCACATGACTGCCAGTGGTCCCGATGACGTCATGGTTACCTGGGGCCCAGGGTTGGAGGCTGGAGAGCCGGCCGCTAACCTCAGCTCACAGGAGCAAAGCGCTGCAGCAGCAGAAGTACCACTGCCACAAACCTTAATTAACCTCCTTGAGCTCTTTGTAAGACTCTCTATCAAAGGTGTGAATGCAACCGTTTAAAAACTGCACCCAGACTGCTGGCTGTTTCCCGGTAGCCCCGTCCTTACAGCCGGCCTGGGACCCTTTTGGCGCCGCCTCGGAACTCTTCTGGCGGGCCGG
>PVJO010014641.1:0-47622 GCA_004026905.1 Hystrix cristata | reverse complement strand
TATACAAATGACTCTAGTTTATCCTTTTTTATAGCGGTGTAGTACTCCATTGTGTAGAAAAACCACATCTTTTTTAGCCATTCATCAGTTGTTGGGCATTTAGGTTGTTTCCAAGACTTAGCTATTACAAATTGTGCTGCTATGTTGTTGTTGTTTTGTTTGTTTTCTGTATTGAGGCTTGTAAATTGCTTATGGTAGGTAGCTTTATTACTAGTATCAAGACCTCTTAAGGAAATGACTACTTTTCAGAGATGTCTTCTAGGTATAGCCGGCTTTTGGTCTTTGAGTCTGTCCTAGAATCCTGCCTTTTCTGTTTGTTAGGGATGAAAGATTGCACCCTGTTTGGCATAGTTCTTTGGTACTGGGATGTAGTATTTTTTTATGACCCCTGGACAATCTAGGTATTAGCATACAGGGAAGATCAATTGATCACAACAACTGTGTCACCTTGGCTACAGTAGTATAATCAGTAATAACAATAGCATCAAACACAGACTGGAAAATGACAAACTGTGATGCCTAGTATAATTTGCCAACCTTAGGCACAAGATTTATAGTTGTATAACAAAATCTAAGGTCAGAAAATTGTATATAGTAAATATTCACTCAGTAGAGCAGTTTTACTCTAAGGGGAGAAAATTTAAAAGGGAGAAGATGAAAAAAGAAAAATGAAGGAAGAAAAAGTGATTAGCAGCAAGACTGAGGATAAAGGAAGATTACCCAAGCCTCAGGAAATCAGTGAAGAGGACAAGAGGGAAGGACAGAAGGAGAAAACAAAAACAAGAACAAAACAGAAAAACTGAAAACAGTATTCACACTCACTGAAAAGCAAAATCAAGCAATCAAAAAAAAATTCTCTATGATTTCAAGGCTGTGGTTATCCTCAAGGGTCTACAGTTTTGTGGCAGTGTCCAGTTCAAGGAGTAACTTTACTCTTGCTGGTAGACAAGGGAGGCAGTCAGATCCCAGATCTGTGCTGAATAATCCCAGCAAGCTTGCCCTAGGATTAGGGTGAAGTACTGGTTTGGGACTTTCAGATCCACAGAAATTCAGTCTGAGCCTTGCCTGTGGTCTTGGTGGTGGGACCTGAGTCATTTAGTTTATAATACTCTGGGTGTCTCTTGCTGGTCTGACCATGGCTCCCTGACCATGGATGTCTCTCATAGGTGTCCTTCACCCAGTCACTGTGGGAGCTTAATGCTGGAATCCCTGAGATGAAGCCAACTCATGGCTGCTCTGAGTCTCAGGTTCAATTGGTCCCTTTCTAAAATGGTGTCCAACCAGGTACCCTTTGCAGGGGATATGGCAGATGCTGGGACTGGAGTCACTCACCAGCTGTTGCAATGTATGGTATCCACTGCTCTGTTCCATTGGTGTGTTTCTCTCAGAAGGCCTCTAGAGTCACCTGGTTTCACCTGTGTCTCTGTAGATTCTCTCACTGCCAGTCAGGAGCCAGGGAGAAAGAACATATTGCCCTTTGCTTTTTCTGCGTTGTGGTCTGACTCTCCAGTTTCTCTGTAGGCTCTGATTCTCCATTCAGATCCTTCCTGGGTCTCAGGAATCCATCTCCCTCCTTTTCTTCCCCAGGTTATTTTCCAGACTGGATTCTGAATCTTAGAGAGGCTGATTTATTGCTGCTTACCTCTCCACCATCTTTTTAGAAGTCTCCTACCTTGTAACTTTTTGTTGCAAGCTGGATGTGATGTACTAGGTATATGACTTTTCATGTAGGTTTTTTTTATTTACCTGGCTAGGAGTTAGGCTTTGTTTACCATTTGCTGTTGTTATAGCTGATAGATGCTAAAATTGTCTCTGTGTACCTATTTTGGGTTTCCTTTGTTGCCTTGGCGTTCCCCTAGAGGTTTCTTCTTAATCAAATCTAAGTTGTATGGTTCTTGTATTTTTGTATCCCTGTTATTATACAAGAGCTCAGTTGATGCAGTGGTAAGATGGGAG
Source organism: Hystrix cristata (assembly GCA_004026905.1). Classification (NCBI taxonomy): domain Eukaryota; kingdom Metazoa; phylum Chordata; class Mammalia; order Rodentia; family Hystricidae; genus Hystrix; species Hystrix cristata. The sequence goes on along the minus strand of PVJO010014641.1, from coordinate 45,666 downwards.
AGAAAGAAAGTATATGATTAGTTGTCATTTTCTTAGTGACTCTGTGTCCCTTGGCTGTGATCCTCACAAGTATTCCTGAGTTTTCTACCCACCTAGGTGAGACATAATGTATAGAAGGGCCTGGAGTTAAATTTTCATTTCTCTTTGATCAATTAGCCTCCACTAAGGTAGTTTCTGTTAGGGGCAGGCCTAACTGTTAGGAAGGCCTGGAGGTGTTTCAAAATGGCTACCTTCTCCCTCTCCCTACCTCAAAATTTGAGGGAGTTTTTTCCAGTCTTCACTGTGAGAACCTAATAGGATCTTCAAGTTTGGAAGGATGCTCCATAAGACTGATTTTCCCTAAAGTTTTTAATTCTCAGACTTACCCACACTAAGTCTCCAGTAATTTGTCAATTATGGTTTGGATTTTTCTACCTGGATCTGGCTTCTGTGGAGATTATTTTTCCTGGACTTCTTGGTAAGTCTTGATTCTTTTTATTTGCCTGTTAATCCTTTTTAGGTGTTAGAGATTTGTCCTCTGACCTTATTTCTGGTTGTAAGAATGTGAGAAAAGCTGTTTTTCAGTTTGTTTAGCTTTTTTGTTGTGTGATGACAGGAAGGACAACTTCCAAGCTTTTTACCTTCTGGATTGGAAACTAGAGATCATTTTGCTTGTCCTTTAATAGTGATATGTGTTACAAATAATTTTTCCCATTTTTTAGTTTATGACTTTTAGTATGGTATTTTTTAATACGTAAAGGCCTTTTATTTTAGTCTGCTTAGCAATCTATTGCATCTGGATTTTGAGTCATAGAGGAAGCAATTCTCTGTAGGTTTAGAGAAACTCTTCTAGTACTTACATAGCATTCTTCTTTTAACATTTCCATCTCAGATCCATTTAGCATGTGTCTATTTTTTATGTACTTTTAAAGATGTTTCAAACAAGTACATTTGCTTTTTTTAAAAAGGCAATATATGCAATTCAATGTAGATTGTTTCACAAGTATTTAAGGGGCCATATATAGTGCTGCCCTATTCAGTATGGTGGCCACTTGTGGCTATTTAAATTTTTATTTTTAAACACTACTCTCTAATTTTATCTTTGTCTGAATGGCTACCCAGTTGTCACAGTACCATTTAACAAAATGTCTTTGCTTCTGTGACTTCCTTGTGAATGAAGGTCTTATAGTACACTTATGTTGATGGAAGTAACCAACAAATACTTAAAATGTATCTTAAAGAAATATCAAGTAAAGATTATATTAATTATAATGAATGGTAATTCCTATATATCAAGCACTTATTCTGTGGTAGATTAGATACTGTGATGTATATTTTATATGCATTGTCATTCAATGCTTAAAATGATCCTATGAAGTTAGACAGTTATTATTAAACCCATAAATTTCATACCATAAAATAGTCTGACTCCAGAGCTTGCTTTCTTAGTCACTGTGTGTATAATAAACTTTTTGTGCATTCTTTAGTGAATTAATTTGTTTTAATTATACTTAGAAATATTTGATCAATGTCAAGGTCATAGTATTGGACTTAATAGTTTGTTTTTAATTATTGCTAATGGGTTCAATGCTAAAGTAGAATATAAGGTCAGTTTAAAAGAAAATGGTGCATAGTTGATTTTGCAAAAGGTTAAAAAAATTTAACCATGAAGAGTTGTCCTTAATTAGGGTTGGATACCTAAAAAATGGATCTCAATAAAATGCTTGGAAAATACACATTTTTGTAAGTCAAAGAAATCTGCCATTTCTCTAATTTATAATTATTTTACAATGATATTTTATATTTCAAGTTTATATTGAGTTTGCAGTATGTATGTAACAGGCCAAAACAATTAGAATTATAAAGTAATGTGCATCTCAAGATATTTTGTATATTTCTTTAATAGCATCTTTATTTTATTTTTTCTATACTTTAGTGATTTCTTAGTATGTACAAAAATATTTTTAGCTTTAATTATTTATTTATTTATTTATTTATTTATTTATTTATTTATTTATTTATTTTGGTGGTGCCGGGGATTGAACTCAGGCCCTTGTGCTTACAAGGCAAGCACTCTAATCACTTAGCTAAATCCCCAGCCCCTTAGCTTTAATTTTAAAATTTTTGCCTTGTCACTTTTTCTGAATGCACATGAATTTTTAAAAACTTTATCTGATAGTTTTGGACACCTTTTTTGGACAAGACATTGGTTGTTGAATGTTACAGAGGATTCTTTTTTTGGGGGGTGCTGCTGAGGATCAAACTCAGGGCCTTGTGCTTGGGAGGCAAGCACTCTAACTACTGAACTAAATCCCCAGCCTCTACAGAGGATTCTTGATTGTTGTTTGGTAGTGATTTGTATGTAGCATTGAGATGTTTTAATTTGACTTGCACTTTAATTTATTTTCACTTGAAGATAAACCTGTGTTGTTGAATGACACAGAAATACTGTACTGAGAACCTTTTTTTTTTTTAAGAATCATTTCACTTAAGTAGGAGGTGTTCCTGCTGTAGTTGGATTTTACTTAACTGTGCTGTATAAATTTTTCCCACTTATTCAAATGACTTTGGTTTTTAAGGACAAAAATTTAAAAACAAAAATTTAAATAGCTTTACATCTTGCCTAGTCTTGTCCTCTTCTTCTACTCTTCCTTCAAGGATTTCCTGAAGTTATAACATCCTTTATAAAGCATGCATTTATTTATTATTATTTTTTATTAGTACATGTTTACAGTACCTGCAGTTTACAGTCATTTTGGGGAGTGGGTACATGTACATAATATATCTTGATTTTTTTTTTTTTTTTTTTTTTTTTTTTTTTTTTTTTTTTTTTTTTGGTTTTTGAGACAGCATCTCACTCTGTAGGGCAGGCTGGCCTCAAACTCACAGCAATCTTCCTGCCTCAGCCTCCCCATTGCTGGGATTACAGGCATGTACTACTATGCCCAGCGGGATTCCATTTTTTTAAACCCCTCCACTGCCCTCCTATCTTTAAATCCCCTTTCACCATTTTTTTTCTTGATATTATTAATCTTATCTCATGTTTATAGTACATTCATTGAGATTATTAGGTTCCTGTACCTGGCATATCTTTATTTCCCCTTCCGCTCCTCCTTTCCTCTCACCCACATTCTCTCGGACCCCTTCTGTCTGCAAGAGATCTATTCCTTTGTGTTCTATCCATCCTTTATTGTGCTCTTTGTACTTTGCCTCACTCAAATGAGAGATACTATATGACATTTATGCTTGGGTGTCTGATTTATTTCACTCAACATTATTTTTAGGAGAATGAATGCACCTGGAAAATCTAATGGAAAGCTTTTTTAATTCTTCCTGGTTTTGATCTCCTTTCTTCTATCTCAACCACTTTGCTAGTGCTTAAACATCTAGCTTCTGTTCTCTTATTCTGTAGCTTAATTCTGGTACTCACTATTTGATTGTAAACTTATTGAGTGTACTACCTTACTTCTAGTATGAACCAAAATGCATGCTGATAGTTTTTGAGAACTAGAATGTTTATTTTTTATTTTATTAGTACATGTTTGAAGTTCATGCAGTTTACAGTTCGTGCAGTTCATGTACATACTAGGGGACGTTCATGTACGTCTTGGGGATGGTACATACTATAGCTTGTTTCTTTTTAAAAATCCCCTTTCCTCCCCCTCCCTCTCTCCTCCTCCAGTTCTCCTATCCCATTTTTCATTCTTGTTGATATTATTAATCTTAGTTCATGTTATGGCATATGTTTACATTAATTGAGGTTATTAGGTTTCTGAACGTGGCATATCTTTATTCTACTTACAGTATTTCCCCTTCCCTTTCTCCTCACACTTGTCCTTGTTCCCTTGATCCACTTTCCTATTGCTAGAGATCCATTCCCCTGTACCCTATTATCCATCCTTTATCATTGTCTTCATTTATACTTTGCCCCACTCAAATGAGAGATACTGTATGGTATTTAAACTTGTGTGTCAGGTTTATTTCACTCAACATTCTATTGTCCAGGGACATCCATTTTCCTACAAATGTATCAAATTTGTCATTCTTTGTAGCCGAGTAGTATTCCATTATATAGAGATACCACATTTTCTTTATCCAGTCATCTATTGATGGGTATACAGGCTGCGTCCAGGATTTAGTTATTACGAATTGTGCTGCTATAAACATTGGTATGTATGTATCACTGTAGTATGATGACTTAAGCCCTTTGGGGAAGATACCTACCAGGGGGATAGATAGGTCATATGGAATTTCTAATTTTAGTTTTTTGAGAAACCTCCATATTGATTTCTATAATGGTTTTACTAGTTTAGAGCATGAGAATATTTTATAGGAAGTTCAGTATGATCGTATATATCTTTTTAAATAATTTGTATGGTATTTTAGTATGTACAAAATTTTTTATGGGAATTATCTCTAAAAACATTCAAATACATGAGATACATGTATACTTAATCTATTTTAGTTTCTTAAAAATAAAATTTTCTGTATCATAAGAGCAATTCATAACAAAAATTATAAAATGTAGAAAAATGTAAGGGGAAAATATTGTCTGTAATCTCACCACCCAGAGATTACTATTCATGTTTTTCTTCCAGTTTCTTTAAATTTTTGTTCATTTATTTTACTTGGTTATGATGCTTTGTTTATACAATTCTGAATGTAAATTCAAGTTTATAGTCAGCTCAATGAATATCATTGTTAATAGCTGACTGTTAAGTGGATGTGACATAATTAACTGTCTTACCTATGGTGGATGTTTTATTGGTTGTTTCCAGTAAAAATTAAATACTTGCTTTAGTGAACAAATTTTGTGTAAAGGTTTTCTGTACCCTAGATTATTTCCTTAGTGTATATATCTTTACAAAAGTTGGATTAATAAACATTAAGTCCTATAATTCCATGTCTTGTGTCTGGGGCACATGGCTGTGAGGCCTTGGGGGCAGCCCTATCCTTATAGTCATGCTGATTGCAGCACAAATGGCCTCCCTCTTGGGTTGGCAGTGCTCCTTGGCAGACTTTCTATGTTCCTGGTAACTTCAACTTCTTAGGCTCTCCACAGCACCCTTCACTTCATTCCCACAGTTTCATGCACTTCTCAGGGTCTCCTTGCCCAAGCGTTCCTTTGAAATCTGAATGGAAGCCTTCCTGACCACACAGCCTTTGCATTCTTCATGCCAGTAAAACCACAATCATGTGGGTAATGCAAAGGTTAGCTGCCAACTCAGGGAGTAGCTAGACTTCCTTAGATAAGACTGCTGTAGCCTCTGAGTGTCTGGAAAGCTGAGCAAAGTGGACTGAATCCTGGGGAACCAATTCCCTAGGACTCCCTTCTTGAGCTAACACTCCAGGGACTGACTTCTCAAATGAAAGGTTTACACTTTTGCACCTCTGAGCCTGCCATGGATGGGGTCTTGCTGATTCCTGAGATGCCCTTAAGGCATCGTCTCTTCTTATCCTTGTACAAGGTATTAGCTTGCTTACTGTTTATTGATTGATTGATTAATTGATTAGCTGTCTTTTTAATGATTCCAGTCTCTTTAGCAGATATACATCCTTTGGTCCCAACTTTATACATGGTTCCTTCTGGGCCAGAATTTAAGTTTTTCAAATTTTTCTGTTCTGCCTTTTGCTTCCAATTCACTATATATCTAGCTAAGAGTAGCCAGCAGCATCCATGCCACAGCCTTAATGTTAGGCTGTCTTGAAATTTCCTCTGCCAGATTAATTAGTCCACTGCCCCTAATATCAGTTTCCTGCAAAATCTCAGGACATGGGCAAAATGTGGACAAATTTTCTGCCAGAGAATAACACACATGGCATCTAGTCCAACTGCCAAATGGAGTTGTTCCCAGCTGAAACCTCCTGAGCCTGACCTTTAGTGTCTGCATTCTTTTCAGCATTCTAGTGTTCTGAGCTCTGACCAGATTCACCGATTCACCTGTCAGGCTCTTCTTATAGCATTCTAGGGCTTCTCTAGCCTGCATCTCCAAACCTTTCTAAACTCTTCCCACAAACCAGTTCCAAAGACTTTTAAACCACATGATCAGGTACAGTTACAGCAATTACCTCACTTCTTTGGTACAAATTGTCTGTATTAGTGCTCTCATTACTGAGACGCTTACAACTTTGACTAAGATATGGTTTCAGTCTGTGGTTGGCTGGCTCCAGGGCAGAGACATCGTGATGTAAGGTCATGGTGGAACAAAGTTGCTCAGTTCACGGCTGGCAGGAAGCAGAGCAGGGAAGAGTGGAAGGAGTGAGGGACCAGACATAGACCAAAAGACCATGCCTCCAGGACTCACTCAGACACACCTAGAAATGTGTTCCACCAATCCCTAGGGCAGATCCCAAAGTCAGTCAATTTGAAACTCTAGCCTAACCATCATACTTGGTATAATATTTTTCTTGAGTGTTTGGTAGACTTCACCAGTAAACCAATCTGGGTCTGGTACTTTCTGCTTTGGAAATTTATTGATTACTGATTCAATTTCTTTAGCTACAGGCCTAATCAGATTGGCATGTTTTCTCTTATTTGTATTAGCATGCATCATTTAAGGAGTTGGTCCACTTTATTTAGGTTATCAAATGTATGAGCATAGAGTTATTCATAGCATTCTTTTGTTCTCCTTTTAATGTCCAGAGGATCTGTAGTAATATACTCTCTTTAATTTCTGATATTAGTAATTTGTGTACTCTGTTCTCTCTTCTTTTTTTAGCCTGGCCAGAGAACTTTTTAATTTTTGAAGAACTGGCTTTTGCCTTTGTTGATTTTCTCTACTGATTTTCTGCTTTCAGTTTCATTGATTTCTGGCTTAATTCTGGCTGCTTTTTTTTTCCCCCTCTTTTTTTTCTGTTTTGATTTTCCTTGTGCTTACTTACCAGTTAATTTGCCTTTTTCTAGTTTCCTTAGAATCATAGATTGACTTTAGAGCTTTCTTCTTTTTTAATATATACATTCAATCTCATACATTTCCTTCAATGTACTGCTTTCATTGTATATCACAAATTTTGATATGTTTTCATTTTCATTGAGTTCATAGTATTTTTCAGTTTCCCTTGAGATTTCTTTTTTGACCCATATGTTTGGAAACATGTTGTTTAATTTTCACATAGCTTGAGATTTTCCAGCTATCTTCTCATTGTTACTTATAGCTTACTTTCACTGTGAGCTGAAGGACACACTGTATTACTTCTATTATTGTATTATTTTATGGCCCAGTGTATGAGCTGTCTTGCTGAATATTCCATGTGAGCTTCAGAAAATGTGTATTCTGCTGTTGCTGGGTGAAATATATAGTCTGTTGATGTTAATTATGTCCAGTTGATTGATGGTGTTGAATTTAACTATGTTTCTGTTGCTTGTCTCTCTGCTCGTCATGACCGTATCTTATAAGAGGGGTGTCGAAGTCTCCAATTATGGTAGTCGAATGATACTCTTCTGGCAGCTTTTAGCTTCCACTCAATTTCTACATTTTGTGGTTTAATTGAAATTTTCTATATTTCTGTTTTTACTTCTTAGCTTGTCAGTTATATTTTTTTCCTCGCCTTTTCTAAGTAATTGCTCTGGAGTTTGCAATATACCCAAGCCCAGTTTCAAGCACTATATCACTTCACAGATAGTGTGGTCACTTCGTAATAACAACACAATCTGAATTTCTCTCTTCTATCCTCTGTAGCATTGTTGTCATTCATTTCACTTTGTATATTAGCATACATAAGCATATATGTAGGTACACACACTACATATGCTATTTATATAAGCATATGTAATCAGATATATTATTTTGAACAGATTTATGAGATCAATTAAGAATAAGAAAAATGGTTTTATTTCACATTCATTTATTTCATCTTTGGTGCTCATTCTTTCTTATTTTCTTTTGCTCTACATAACTTCTTTTAACCTTTTTTTTTTTTTTTTTTTTTTTTTTTTTTTTTTTTTTTTTTTTTTTTTTTTTTTTTTTTTTTTTTTTTTTTTTTTTTTTTTTGAGATGTGATCTTGTTGTGTTGTGCAAGCTAGCTTTGAACTCCTGGGCCCAAGCAGCCTTCTAGGCCTCCCTCAGCCTCCTGAGTAGCTGGGACTACAGGTACATGTCACAGTGCTTGGCTTTTTTCTTTTAACATTTCTTGCAAGTCAGGTCTGTTATCAACAAAATCTCTCAATTTCTGGGTGTCTGAGAAAGTCTTTATTTCTTCTTCACTTTAGGAGAGTGATTTCCCATGGTACTGAATTCTAGGTTTGTGGGGGGGGGTTATCTCAGCGTTTAAAATATTTTACTCTACCCTCTTCTTGCTTACATGATTTCTTTTTTAGGGAGGGGTTAAATTTTTATTTTTGTTTTCATGATTTCTGAGAAATAGAATTTAATACTTACCTTTGTCCTATGTAAGTAATGTATTTACTTTCTCTGACTTCTTCGAGCATTTTTTTCTTTATCTTTGAAATTTTGTAGTTTAAAAATGTTTTGTATATGTGTAAATTTTTTTGCCTTTATCCTGCTTGGTAGTCTCTGAACTTCTTGGATATATGGTTTGTGTCTGACATTACTTTGGAGAAATTGAGTCATTATTGTTTCAAATATTTCTTCAATTCCTTTCTCTTTCCTCTCCTTCTGTTATTACTATTATATACATTTATACTGTTTGTGATTGTCCTATAGTATTTATATTTTTTTTTCTCTTTGCTTTTTATTTTTGGAAGTTTCTATTTAGATATGTTTAAGCTTAGAGAAGTATTTTGAGCTTTGTGTAGTCTAATAATAAACCCATCAAAGGCATGTTTCATTTCCATTACATTCTTAAGCTCTTCTTGTTGGTTCTTCCTTATGATTTCCTTAACTCTGTGTGTGTTGTTTAACTGGTCTTTGCATGCTGTCTACTTTATCTGTTAGAGTCCCTAATATATTAATTATAGTTGCTCTAAATGACTTGTTATAATTCTAACAGCCTTGCCATATCTAAATCTAGTTCTGGTTTTTGTTCTGTCTTCAAACTCTGATTTTTGCCTTTTTAAAATTTTCCTGATAATGAGACACATAGTGGGTTAAACAGGACTTTAGTTATGTGGTAGGTTTGTTGGGGGAGGAAAGAGGAAACATTCTATGATTAATCTGTGTCTATGGATTGTGAATTTTAGAAGTGTTTCTCAATTTCCCTTTCCTCCACACTTACGGAGTAGGATGGAATAGCTTTGGGCATTTTCCTTCCTCCAGGTCAGTTAAACTGATAAAACTCCAGCATGTTAGACTGGTTAAACAGTTTCTCTTGAGGGCAGATCTTCTTAAGAATGGAACACTCCTATGTGTTTCAAGATGGTTTCTTTTCCTTTTGCCTTGTTGGAAGCATCAGGGATTTTCTTCCTTGATATTCACTGTGACAGTGTGGTAGTACTTTAGGATGGTAAAACTCACAAAAGTATGCCCATGTTCCTTCATCCCCAGTCCAATTACTGGGAGCCCCTGGGTATTTTCTCTCTCAAAACTTGTCCATACTGAGCTTCCAGCAACTCATCAATTACAGTTCAGTTTTCCCTACCTCAGTACTGGTCGCCACAGAAGTTTCAGCTTTGGTAGTTTGTGATGCTTTGTTTTTTCCTGGTGGTCTCTCCAATTTTGGGGTCAGTGGTTTGCCCTGTGATCGTACTTCTATTAAGGAGCTAAGAAGAATTGTCAATATTTGAGTGTGTTGAGCTTTTTGCTTGTTAGTATGGAACAATGACTTCCAATCTTTTTGTATCCTGGACTAGAAACCAGAAGTCAAAGTTCAGCTTTCTGGGGGAGTGCCAAACTTTTCCATAGCAGCTCCATCATTTTGTAATTGTAATAGCAATGTACCAACACTTGTTATTGTCAATCTTTTTTTTTTTTTTTTTTTTTGGTGCTGGGGATTGAACTCAGGACCTTGCGCTTATGAGGCAAGCACTCTAACCACTAAGCTAAATCCCTAGCCCAGTAATTTTTAATATAGCCATTGTAGTGGGTATGAAGTAATATTAGGAATATATTTTCAACTGTTGTTTTACGCTTTGGATTATAGACTTTGTCTACTGGATTGCTGATTTGGAAGGTGAGGATTTAGGTATTTTACCCCTTCTTCCCTGAATCACACTTGTACTCTTCCTTTTCTGTGTCCATTCCACCATCAGCTCTATCAGAATTATATCAAAATTCATTGTTATTACTTAGTAAATGCTGCTTGCAGTTGAACCCCAGTGTTATCGCACTTTGTTTTGACTTTGCTTATGTTGACCATTACTAATTTTTTTACTTCTCCTCCCACAATTTACTTACATTATTTCTAAACTTTTCTGTCAACTCTCAAAATCTCTTTCAAACAACTAAACACATTAGTAATTTGTCAGTTCCTTTTCTCTCTCAGAGCCCTCCAGTGTCCTGTTTCACTTTGAAGTGGTTTCCATTGGGCTTCTGAAATAGGTGACATCTTGGAACCTTTTTTTCACTGTTAACACTGGTATTTACTCAGATATTTACCCTTTTAGGATTTATTTAAATTTCTTGTATTTTCTCTCCTTAAAAAAAAAATCTGGTATTTTACTCGGGTTCTGAGAGTTTTGCAACTTTATGTTCTGCCTCTTCATTTTTTTTTCTTTCTTAATGAAAAATTGTTATTGGGTTGTTCCTTTAGAAATGACTCACACACACAAAAAAAGAAATGACAAATGACTCACCAATTAAATGTATTCCAGGTTCTTCTTGCCTCAAAGAAAGAATTGAATGAGAGAAGGCGAAAATGGTGTCAGAAGTTTATTTGAAATGTGAGGGGTGAAAGGGTTAAGGGAAAAACTGGATCTGCAGAGCAAACTTGGGCCAAACAAAAGAGAGGAAAGGATACAAGCAAAAATAAAAGTACACTCTGTGTCTGGGAGGCACAGGGTGGGCTACAGTGAAGAGTCATGATAGTGGGCTCCACATGGTGTTTGTGTCATTATATGTCAACCACAGACAGTAGGAACTCACAAGAAGATCTGCATATGGGATTCTGGGAATTATTTGGTGCTGTCCTGGGGTCTTGTAATTGACTGGTTCCACTTATTTTCTAGCCAAGTTTGCTATACCATATCTCCTATCTCAAAATCACATAATCACATAATTTTCAGAATGTTCTAATTGATTAAATATTCCTCTTGTATTTTTTATGAGTATAGTATCTTTATATCTGTGAGCATACTATGATACTCTCTGTTTCCTTCAATTTCCTTTTTTCTGTTTCTAAGCCTCTTCCCTTTTATAGTACAGGCTTTTCTCAGGTTATCCTTGTTTTCTTTCACAATTAAGAGGGAGATGGTACAAAAGTGTTTGGAAGCCATATGCACGTGCACGGAGTGGCTGGTAGCATTTTCGAGAGGTTGCTGAAAGATAAGCAGTCAGCTGAGCACTTTTTGTTAGGCCACTAAAAATAACGCTTGTGTGTGTGTGCACATGCGCACATGTGTGCATGTGTGTACATTTACTGTATTAGCCAACAATATAAAATTTTGTAAATTTTCTGAAATAAAGATATTTCTGAGACAGGTTGCACTATAATCTTTGCTGTGTATCTGTGCAGTTTTGATCTTCCTTAACAATACCTTCTGCTTTGTTTTATAGACTCAACCATAATGATTCCTTTAATTTAATTTACTGTTCTTTTTTCCTGTTGTAATAAATAAAATGGTTTTATTTTACAGATTAGAAAGCTCTTAGGGCTTAGATGATCCAACCAGGGAATCGGGATTAAAACCCAGATATGGTTGCCTTCGTGTGATTCTTTTACCTATCATATTATTTCTTTCCCTCCAATAAGTACTTTTTAAAAAAATACCAGGGAATCTCTTGAGAACCTTAAACTCAGAAACAAGGTGGATAAATCTAGTCATAAAAGACACACAGTTGGAGCACTTATAGGAATGTACCAAGAGGAAATTGTGAATATGATTGTTTTGAAGGGTGGCCAGATTGACACATTATTTATTTATTTTTTCCTACTAACCTCAATTCCGAGGAGCCAGGTTTGTAACGTGGAAATACTAAGATGCTTGTTTCAATAGAACTAGAAAAGAAGAGTAAATAATGTGCTAAATTAAAGGAATCATTAAGGGCAATACTATTAAACAAGAAAGTGGGAATTATTGTTTGGAAAGATCATTATGGAATACACACACAGCAATGATTCATTACATATAATGTTGCTTGTCTCAGAAATATCTGTATTAGAAAAACTATAAATCCTTTATAGTTTACTTTGAAGTATACTACTGAGTAGTATACTTTTTGCTAGCTTAAGTATGCCAAACTGCACTTCAATTTTGATGCTACCGTATTTCTCCCAAAATAAAATCTAACTGGAAAATAAGACCTAGCATGATTTTTCAGGATGCTTGTAATATAAGCCCTACCCCCAAATAAACCCCATTTAAGATTGTCAGCCAGACAGATGCATTTGGTATGTCTGTTGCCACATGCAACAGATGTATTAATTATATATAAAATAATATTAATATATAATTCAATATAAATAAATAATATTACAGACATTAATACTGAAAATAAATGATAATATAAATTATAATTAAGTATTTGTAAATACCCACCTGGGTGCCTTTGGATGAGAGGTAAGCACCTATGTAAACAGGTAAATCAAGACTTATTACCGAATAACCAGTTGGAGTACAGACACAATGCATGAATAACATGTGCACTTGATAATGAATGGACATAGTTGTGTCTAATATTAATCTTCATAATTCAGTGTGTCATGTGTTATGATGGACATACTTAATGTACTCATGTGAATAAAGAAATTAATTCTGAATTTTGGTACCTGCAATTTTTTGTTGCTTTTGTATGGACCATCATTCTTAACTGTCATCATTTTTGTTGCCACTCCTATCTTTAAATCTTCAACTAAGACCTGATTTAATGGAAGCTTTGCAGAGCCTAGCCTGCAAGAGTTCATGACTTGGTTGAAGAATTCATAACTTGGGTGAAGAATTCATGGGATAAAATCACTGGCGGTTGTGTTGCTAGTGCACTATAAGCAGGTTACATGGACAAAAAGTGCTCATTTAAGGAGAGCTCTATCGTTGGACATGAGAGATTGGGGCCAGTGGTTCTATAGGAAATGGAGTTGCAAGAAATTCAGGCCGAAATTTGGAGTTTGGAAAGTTATGATGATTTTCCAGAAGATGACATGACTATATTTGAAAAAAATGTGTATTTTGTACATGAATAAATGTAGATTGTTGTACATGAAAAAGTAAGACATCCCCTGAATATAAGCCTGATTGTGTCTTTTGGGGCAAAAATTAATATAAGACTTGGTCTTATTTTTGAGGAAATACAATATCCCTAAATACTGGTATATAGGTATTAGAAATACCTATCAGTAAAAGTCCACATACCACACCAGTTAAACATTTTTAACAAGAAGCAAATACTGTGAAAAGATATTTTAAACATAATAAGATGATACAAAATATATATATACATATTTTAAAAACAGTATTTTAATTAACATTTATTTTACATCTTCCAGAATTAGAACTGGCCTTCATTTTTACAGAAAGGAACTATATACCTATATGTACATTGTCTTGTATTTGGGCAATTTTTTGCTATTGAATTAATTATCACAGCTTACTAAATAACTCTTGTGAAGTAGGCATAGAAGAGTATAATTAACTTGAGCTGCGGCAATGATAGTATAATAGGAGGCAGATGTACCTACTGAAGGATAAAAATAATTACTTGAGAAAATAGTAAAGTCAGAGTATTTCTGTGATAAGACAGTTTTCCTCCTTTTGTTTCAGTATTCACAGCATCCCACCATGAAATGTTCAGTTAATAGTAAGAGCCCTTTTCCCTAAAAGGAGTAATATTGTTATTTAATGAAGTGCCTCTTCACATTAAGTTTGGTGTTAGTATTTTGAGTTCTTTTTCTCATTGTAAGTATATTCTGAATTCTGTGATGAGAATATGTATCTTATGACTCCTTATTTTTAATTTAGGAAAATCTCAGAGGGTTGAATATTAATTACCAAGTTTTGAGGTATAGCTGTCTTTTTTATTTTTTTTTATTTTTATTTTTATTTTTATTTTTTTGGTACCGGGGATTGAACTCAGGGCCTTGTGCTTTCGAGGCAAGCACTCTAACCACTGAGCTAAATCCCTGGCCTCTTTTTTATTTTTTGAAACATCAATTTTATATAAATGAAAACTATTAGGACATAAAATCACTAAGTTTGGTCTTAGGACTTTGAAATGTAAGCTTCTACAAGATAGTAACTTTGTTATGTATGTGTTTTCAATTTGCTGAGTTTTCTAGAACATTGTGGGATTACTGTTGTAGATAAGCCCCAAAATGCAGTGGCCTAACCTAAAGGATTTTGTTTTGTTTTTTGTGGGGGATGGTGCTGGGGATTGAACTCAGGGCTTTCTGGGCAAGCACTCTACCACTGAGCTAAATCCTCAAACCTAAAAGGTTTTTTTGTTTGTTTGTTTGATTTTGTTTGCTTCTCATAATAGAGAGTATGTTCCCAAGTCAACTGACCTTCCATATGATCATTCAGAGGCCCAGGGATGTTTTATTTTAGGACTTTGCTTTTCCCTACATTCTAGAGTCTACTGTTGTGGGAAAAATTATACAAGTTTATTGTCTATTTTACTCCAGAAATGGCACTGACTACTTATCATTGTTTAGTAATGAGAATATCATGTGGCCTCATCTAAATGCTAACATTGTGGTGGTGGTAGTAGTAGGGGAAGAGGGATGGGCTTGGCCTGCTGAAAATATATTACTTCTCTTTTCATACTGTTGGTAATATTAGCTACATCAAGCTTGTTAGTAGGCAACAGGCCCCAAATCCTTTATGTACCTTATATCCAAATTTCTCATTCTGCTTCTAAATCATCAAGTATTTAACCAGTTAGTGCCATCTAATCTTATAGTCACTGAACCATAGTATTTTGAATGTTTAGTGGAGTTCCTTAATTTGATAAATTAGGTAATAGAATTAAAAGAGGCCCTTAAGGTCTGTTGTTGTCAGATGCAGGAAAAGCAAGTTTCCTAACTTCCAGTCTAGAATTCTTTCCTACATATTGTATTTCTTTTTTTGGGGGGGGGGGTGGCGCAGTGCTGGGAATTGAACTCAGGGCCTTGCAGTTGCTAGGTAAGCATGCTACCACTTGAGCTAAATCCCCAGCCCCTATATTATATCTCTTTTGAAGGGTCCTCTTTTACAGATTTGTATTTGCCTAATTTAAAACAAATTGTTTCCCATGTTTCTTTCATTTTAGTACCCTCCTAAGGTACTTGCCCTGGAAAAGGGAGAATTTTGATTGATGTAGAGAATGTACGGTGATCTGAAAAGCATCCATGATATTGTTTGGGCATGGCCGACCTTACAGGAATGCTGCATTGACTTTGCATGCACAAGAAAGAATGATCTGGGAATTGAAGGGGTTACAGAAAAAGGAAGGAAGAATGACAGAGTCAAGTATGACTTATTTAAAATAATTTTGCTCAGGCTTTGGGGGACGTTAATGTTAATTTAAAACAAAGACTATATCCCAGACTTCAGGGGGCGTTTATGTTAACTTAAGACAAAGAACAGAACAAAAACTTCTGTTGATTTATAAAATGAATAATTCAGCTGCCTCAGAGCTCTTTACTTTCAGTAAAAATTTTAAAAATTAATTTCATTGTTTAACTGTTCATAATTGATTCCAAATTTAAAAGTATTGGTTCATTTTAATAACTCACTGCTTACATTTAAATAGCTTCCCCAGTATAAAGTAATATAAATTAGCTGTAGAAAATACAAAAAGTATATTTCTAAAATAACATGTAATTTTATTTCCTAGTAATAATCACAGTTGGCACTATGAGTTCCTCCTAATGTTTATTATATATGATAGAAAGATAACCTACATTAAATAAATAACGTGAACCTTTTAATTATACAGAAAATACTTTTAATTTCTGTATAATTTTCTAATAAACAAACTAATTGATCACTCATCTTTTGTTGGGCTCTACCTTAAAAATGTTGTAAAGCATGGTTTTTACAAATTCTGAGTCAAGTAGTCTTTGCAGTTGAGCAGGTGGTTTTTTTTTTTCAGTGTGTTTGTTTCCTGAGATATTTATAGATAGAAAGGGCTTTTTTGTCTTCTCTGGGTTTCCCAACATTGTGCCTATCCTGAGGTAGTTGGTTTAGTTGTAGTTGTCTTCCCAATAGGTTATAAACTTCAGGGATCAGCGCTGATCTTTTGTCGTATCTACATTGCTCAGCAGAATATATTAGTAACACAGTAGGAAAATATTTGTTAAATGCTTATTAAAATTCCAGAAAGTATTAAGACTGATTTTCACATGATAGTTTTGTATTTTTCTTATGCCTTTTTTAGTTTCACCTCACAATATGACATACATGAGAGAGTACAGGAGTCTAAATTTAAGCCGGAAATAATTTTCTTTAAGTTTATCTTCATACCTGTTAGGTCATTTAGTGGTAAAGAGAGGGTATAACATGTCGGTGCAGATTAAAGAAGATGCAGCTAAACTGCTTTATAATCGGGATCATTGTAGGGATCTTTTTTCCTTTCTGTACTGCTGCCTTTCTTTTTCCTTTTCTGTGAAATTTAGGATGAGGTCCATGGTTTAAAATAGAGCATGCCACCTTCAGATTTAATTATTATTATTTTGTGTGTGTTTTAGGGGCTTTAAGGGTAGGATAGGTAATGCATCTTTATTTTTAAATAAACATTTTTAAATTCAAGGTTTCTTTCTCCACATAAGCTCACCAAAAGGATTTCAGTTTTTCAGTGAAACAGTTTAGATTTCATAGGAAGCAATAACTGTGTGCATATATTTTTTGTGTGTATGCAATATGTTTATATGTAAACAATTATAAATACTATGTGTATATATTATATATGTTAGGGCTACCTGGTTACAATTTTGAGATGATGGGTTGGAAATGCTAAGTAGGTAATCATTGAATTTTCTCTGAAACATGAGACTCTGTCAGGTTTTTCATGACTTTTTTTGATAGAAAGTTGTGTGAGTTCTTTGGTAGCTGGAAAAACTCCAGCTTGTCCAATTGCTATGTCCTTATCTCTTGGGAGTACATAAGTAAATATTTAATGGTTCTTTTCTAGTATAGCATGAATGCTTAAAATATTAATTGTGGTCAGCCAGTTGTATAATTACTGGTATCCTTCTGTTGAAAATAACTTATTTTAGAACTCTGTCCCATTTTGTTTCTGATAATGTAAAGCTGAACTGATTTCTCTAGTGAAGACATTTAAAATGTGATAGAATTTTTTAGCTACCACAAAAATTTTAGCCATCTCTGGAGGCATTCTGAAATCATTTATGTTGTATTCACATTCTTGGAACATTAGGCATACAGGTTAGGAGACTATCCTTTGTTTTGTTTTTGGCAGGTGTGTGTGTGTGTGTGTGTGTGTGTGTGTGTGTGTGTGTGTGTTGGTACTACTAGGGATTGAAACCAGGGACCTTCACACTGAGCTGTAGCCCCAGCCCTCAATTCTTTATTTTCAGACAGGCTTTCAGTAAGTCACCAAACTGCACATGCTGGGCTTGAATTTACAGTCCTTCTGCCTCAATCTCCAGAGTGCTGGCATTACAGGTGTGCACCATCATGCCCGGTTTACCCTTCCTACTTTTTTAGGCTAAAACTTTTCCCTTTTCTGAAGTACTAGGATGTGTGAAGGATGGGCTTGTGCTAAGAATCCATTTAAAAAGAGGCAGCAGGTCAGGTAGCACTGGGAAGATGTTGTAGAGGGGAGATATTCTCACTACCATTATTATTAATGCTTCACTAGTGTTTCAGATCAGGAGGTATGGCAGTTGCTTTCCACTTTACCTGTTAACCAGTGGTTCTCAACCAAGGCTGTACATTAGAATGACCTGTGCAGTTTTAAAAGCTTTACACACCAGACCAATTAAGTCAGAGTCTCCAGGGCTGGAAGGTAGGTATGATTATTAGTTTAAAGCTTTCTGGGAGGTTTTAATGTGCAACCAGTATGAAGATCCCTGCAAAGCTTAGTAATTATAGTCAACCAGTTGGGAATTCCTGGATGAAATTTAAGGTTCATTCTGTTCAGTAGCAAATATTCACTGGTCCTTAACATTGTGCCAGAGTTTTTAGTTGATAGAAAAATGAAGATGAATAAAGTAAGGTTGGTAAAGTAGCACAGTCTAGGAGGGGAGATAAAAAAAATGGTAAACAATTACAAGACATAGAAAGTATTAAAACAGAGATGTGGCTAGGGTAACTTTTGGGAATACATAGTAGGAACTGTTACCTCTGCCTGAAGCATGGGATTTGGGATTGAGTAGACCGCGGGGTAAGATGAAATGACCAATGGTCAAGATTTCACAGAGAAAGTGATAAATTAAGAGTTTATCAGCTAGTATATGAGATACTTGTATATCATACAACTGTTAAGGTATGTCATAATCAAGTGGTGAAGTGGCTTATGAACCTTGTTGAAGAACATGAGTGTTACTTTGCATCCCGAGAGGCCACAGGATCAAATACACATAGGGTCTAGATAGATCATTTCAAAGAGTGATACTAGTCAGGTGTTAAGAAGACATTTAAGTAGGAAATTTTTTAAAAGTTAAATTAAAACTAAAATGAAATGGAATGTTCTTGGTGAAATACACCTGCAAAATTCAACTTCCCAAGGGTCAGTCAGTAGTATCTTCAGTACAGGAGTCCACTATAGGATTATAAACAAGGAAAATCTGAAAGACAGATGTTTTAGTTACTTTCTTATTGCTCGGATAGACTTCCCAACACCCGTAATTTAAGGAGGAAAGGTCTCTTTTGGCTCACAGTTCGTAGAGGTTTCAGTTCATAGTCGGCTGGCTCCAAGACAGGGTGGCATGGCAGAGGGGAAACAGCTCATGGTATGGCATTGTGAACCAGAGAGAGGGGTCAAGGGAGAAAGGAAGGAGATAGACCTTTCCAGGCCATGCCCCCAGTGACCCACCTCCTCCAACCAGGCTTTACCTCCCAAATCATGTTTAGCTATAAATACATCAATAGACAAATCCACTGAAGAGTATCTCATTGCCATGATCCAAAAGCTATACCTATGAGCACATGAGGCTTTGAGGGAACATCTAGATTAAATCATAACAATATGATAACATTTCTATAAAAGTACTGTAAAAATAGAATTTAAGAATTGAGGTTGGAGACAAGAGCATAAGTAAACAAGTTACTATAATAATCCAAGAAGTATTCAGCAAACCATTGGTGCTTTCCAATTTTAGTGTAAGTGCTATTGAAGCCAGCACCATCATAGATGCTTCTCTGTTAAGCTGCCATCATTGAGGATATCATTAGTTTCATCTATCACATTGCCATACTGCTCCCCATCCTCACTATCATTATCTTGTTCTATTTTCTGTGTGTTGGCAAAACTTTTTGTTTTTCATTTTCAAGTTGTTCCTTTCTCCTTTGTTGCAGATTCTTAGATTAACACTCTGATGTTTCAAAGAAAATGTCATCTTTTTTACCTCTAATTTAACACTTTGGCATCTGACTATTGTTCTCAAAATCTCCTAGGAAGACTCACCAAGGCAAGCCACTGTTTTTCTTTTACAATTATATCTTCAAAGCCTGACACTTGGTGGGAATGCTGCTTAGTCTTGAGTGAAGAAATACCATTTTTCTGTTGAATTATACCATTTGCTTATTATTACCATCAGAAACATTGTACACTTGTTTATGTAGTCAGATAGTTTTCATTATTGGTAACTTCTTATTTTTATGTCTTGTTCAGATTCTACCTCTTAAAGTGAATAAACATTAATGGTTTATCTTATTTATGCTGCTTCTTACATTCTACTCCTTCCCTCTGTACAGTATAAACTTTTAGTCTTTACGTTTCTTCCTTGGTAGTTTAGCCAGATATAAAACTCTAGGGTGATGGCTATTTTCCCTTAGCACTTGGAGATCAACATCTTTATTGTCTTTTGAGTCTGATGTTGCTAATGAGAAGTCTGTGGTTAGTATAATTATTTCATTGTTGGTAACCTGACCTCTTTTTTATGATTTTTCTCTTTGTCCTTGTTGTTCCATTGTTTAATTGGAAGGTATGTAGGTACAAGTTTATTTTTATTTATCATAGTTATTCCTTGATGTATATTTTCTGTCTAAGGACTCTTAACTTTCTTCAAATCTGGAATATTCTCAGTCTGACCTCTTCAGTATTGCCTCTGCCATTGCCACTATTCTGAGTTGCTGGAATTTCAATTAGGGGTATGTACTTCCAATCTATCTTTTAAGATATTTTTATTACTTTGTATCTTTACTACATTCTGAATCATTTTCTCAGTAGTGTATTTCATCAGACAGTTCGGTTCTCTTTGGACAGCAGTACAGATTTGTAGGTTGTACTAGCTACTTTCCCATTGCTGAGACACAGTATATGGCGCCCACGTGTTAAAGGTGGAAAGCTTTATTTTAGCTCACAGTTTCAGTGAATTTAGTCTATGGTCAGCAGGCTCCAAGGCAGAGACAGTAGGATGAAAGAGTATGGCAGAGGCACATGGTGGCTAGGAAAAGAGAGGTGGGAGGAACCAGGAGGAGAATACATCCTTCTAAGTCACACCCACAGTGACCTACCCCTTCTGACCAGCCCTACTTCTAAATATATAGCGTTTGGGGAATATTTTAGATCTGAACCATAACACAGAGAGAATTACGAGGTGAGAAGTTTAAGACTGGTGGCCTTTAACGTATGTATATCTGCATATATATATATATAATTATATGAAATAGGAAAGATCATTGGCTGAAAATGAGGGATTCTAAGGTAAAATGAAAGGGACGTAGAAAATGATTAAGGTCATCAAGATGACTATAACATTTAAGTTTTTCTCTTTTTTTGGTGTTGGTATTTGCACATAGTAGGCAAGAAGATTTTTAACTGCTTTTAAAATGAAAATTTAAGTAAAATAGTACTATAATAATAATCTTGATGTTTTCTGAAAGCACAAAAGAGAACTTGGTTGTATTAGCTGAAAAAAAAATTTTTTAACTTTATATTAATAAAGGATGAGGTGAAAGAGGTATGAAAATTAGAAGATGTGAATTTCAGTCTTAGTTCTTCGAGAGCTTTTGATTAGTTATTTAATGCTACCAGTTTTTTAAGCTTATAAAATAGAGTTAATAGTGAATATTTTCCCCATTTTTCAGTACTTGTTGTGTTTGTGAAGATCATTGAGAGGATTGTTAAAATATTTTGAAAACCATAACATTTTGTTCATGAGCTATAGAGATGTAAAAGTATCATAATCTGTTGGTTTAAATTATTTTAGAAGTGCCTTTTTTATGCTTATTTTCTCAAAATTAAAGGAGATAATGTGTTAGGCATATGGTATTAATTTTGGGAGAATGTGTATGTGCACTTTTCTTTTTAAAATAGTAATCAAATGTAAATATTTTTTTACTTGGTTTGTCTCAATGTATTAACTTGCTAAAATTATTTTAGAAGAACATGTGGGTGAAATGGATGTCATTTAAATTGGATCACATCTGTATTCAAAATCTATATTTGAATCATAGAGCTTTATTGTAAAAGTAAATGCTCTGTGAAATCTAAAGTAGATGACATGTTTGCCTTTTTAAAGGCACTAAAGCTGAACTGTATTAATTTGGTTTAATATAACAAATTATATTTAATTTCTTTTTCCTGTTTGGCAGGCAACCAGATAAACTGGTGGTAGTTTGGACAAGAAGAAGCCGAAGGAAGTCTTCTAAGGTTAGTCCATTTTCTAAATTTCTTACCAAAATGTTGAATTCAACTTTTATTCAAATTATTGAGCTTCTTGAATTCAATTTTTATTCAAATTATTGGTCCTAGAGTAGGCTATTTTAAAGTATTTTTTGGTCTTTTTCTTTTTTTCTGATTAGCTGACCTATTGAATATGGATTGATCAAGCCCTGCTTTCAAGTGAATTTCTTTCTTTTTTTTTTTTTTTGTGGTGCCAGGGATCGAACTCAGGCCCTTGTGCTTGCAAAGCAAGCACTCTAATCACTGAGCTAAATCCCCAGCCCTCAAGTGAATTTCTTAAAGTGGTAGATAGATACCTGAGTTTTGATCTTGGTTTTGGTAGCTACTATGGTTTGAATGTGAAGATTCAGGTATTGCCAATGTAATGGTATTATGAGAGGGAGCCTTTAAGATGTCATTGAAGACTTCTCTTTTATAAATGAAGTTAATTAGTTGTCCTTATAAAAGCTTGATGGAGGGAGTTCGTTCCTTTTTACCTTTGTGCCCTATGCCTTGTGAGGATGCTGTAAAAAGTCCCTGACCAGATGTCGATGCTTTGATCTGGACTTCCTAGCTTCCAGAACTATGAGAAAATAAATTTCTGTTCTTTGTAAATTAATTTATGGTCTCTTGTTGTAGCAGCATAAATGAATTGATACAGTAGCCTTAAGAAACATGATGGTTATTTAACTTCTCTGTACTAGAGCGTTATGACTAAATGATTAAATGTGTACCGTTTACACAGTTGTACATAGGAATGATTTGTTCAGATCCCAAAAGAATGAACTTGGGGCGTACTTAAGGAATGATGAATTATCTGAGTTGATTGATGGCTTGCAGAAGACGAATTAGATTTTTCAAAGACTTTAATTTTTTGTCCTGTTAGTTTTGCTTGTGGGGACTCCAAATCTGAATGTGATGGTGTACACCTGTGATCCTAGCACTCAGGAGGTTGAGAGAGGAAGATTACTGTGAGTTCAAGGACAACCTGGGGTAAACAGTGAATTAAAGATCGTCCTATACTACATAGTGGGACCCTGTCTCAAAAAACCAAAAAAGTTCAGTAGCAGTTCTTTACTTTTAAAATTTTGAATGTAACGGTGAGTATATTTTTATAAGTATACAATATTCATAAGAATTTTTACTGGATATTAGTAGACCTACACAAAGAAAAATTTGTCAATTTTAATTGAAATATAAAATCTGGATTTTTAATATTTTAAGTGTCTTTTAAAAGTTTTATTATTTTTAGTCTTTTTATTAGTACATGTTTGCAGTACAAAATGATTTGTTCATATACATAACACATCTTAATTCTTTATTTCACCCCCTCTTCCCTTGGTCCTCTTCCCTTCTGCAAAAGATCTGTTGCCTTATTTCCTATTATCTATCTTTTATTTTGCTCTTTATTTATATTTTGGATTTCTCATATAAGAGAAACCATGCACCATTTTTAGTCTGTGTATCTGACTTGTTTCACTTAACATCATGGACTCATGGTTGCATCCGTTTTTCTACAAATGACTCAAGTTTATCCTTCTTTATGGCATAGTACTCCGTTGTGTGGAAATACCACATTTTCTTTATCCATTCATCTGTTGAAGGATATATAGGCTACTTTCAAGATGTAGCTATTATGAATTTTGCTGCTCTAAACATGGGCATGCTGTATCACTGTAATATAATCTCTTTAAATCTTTTTGGGGATACACCTAGGAGGGGAATAGCTGAGTCAAATAGAATTTCTGTATTTAGTTTTGTGAGACTTTCCATGCTGACTTCCGTAATGGTTGTACTAGTTTATATTCACACCAACAATGTAGAAGGGTTCTTTTCCCCCACAGCCTTTATTATTTGGTTTCTTGATGACAGCCATTCTTTTTGGAGTAAGGCAGAATCTCACTGTGGTTTTAATTTGCATTTCTTGAGTGACCAGTGATGTTGAACATTTTTGCTTGTATTTATTGCCTGTTAGAATTTCTTCTGAGACATATTCATTTCAGTTGCCCACTTTTTTGATTGAGTCTTTTATTTGGGGGATATCTAATTTTTTTGAGTTCTTTATATAGTCTAGATTTCATTCTTTCTCCAAGGAATCTGTGGCAAAAAAATTATTTCATTCTATTAGGTTGTCTCTTCCCTGTGTTGGTTGCTTCCTTTGCTGTGCAGAAGCTTTTTAATTTGATATGATCCATTTGTTCATTCTTGATGTTACTTCTTGTGCAATTTGGATTCTTTTCAGAAACTCCTTGCCTGTGCCTATGTCTTCTAAAGTTTTACCTATTTTATCTTTCAGCAGATTATTTCTGCTTTAACATTTGTATCTTTGACCCATTTTAATTTTAATTTAATACATGGTGAGGGATATGGGTGTAGCTTCAGTTTTCTGAGCACCATTCATTAAAGAGGCTATCTGTCCTCCAATGTTTTATTTTTGGCCCCTTTGTCAAAATTCAGATAGCTGAATGTTCCTGGGGTTGTTTCTAAATCCTTTATTTTGTTCATTGATCTACATGTCTGTTTTTATGCCAGTACCATGCTGTTTTTATCATAGTATCTTTGTTACATAATTTAAAGTCTAGGCTTGTGATGCCTCCTACCTTGCTTTTCTTGTTCAGGATTGCTTTTGCCATTCTGGGTCTCTTCTTACTCCATATGAATTTTAGGGTTGTTTTCTCTACTTCCATGAGGAATACTGTTGGTATTTTGATTAGGAGTGCCATAAATATGTATATTAGTTTTGGAAGCAAGGCTGTTTTGTCTGTACATTTTGGTTTTGCCTGACCAGGAACAGGGGCTATATTTCTATTTTCTGATGTTCTCTGCAATCTCCTGTGGTTCGTTTTTGTTGTAGAGGTCTTTCATTTACTTGGTTAGGCTAATTCTTAGGTATCTAATTTTTCCTGATGCTATTATGAATGGTATTGTTTTTCCTTTTTTTTTTTTTTTTTTTTGGTGCTGGGGCTCGTGTTTCCTAATTCTTTCTCACTGAGTTCATTATTGGTATAGGAATACTATTGAATTTTTGTGTGTTGATTTTGTCATATCCTGCTACATTGCTGAATTTGCTGATTAATTCTAGAGGTCTTTTGGTGGAACTCTTTGGGTCTTCTATGTTGAGGATCACACGTGTCATCTGCAGTTAATGATAATTTGACTTCTTCCTTTGCTATACATACCCCTTTCTTTCTCTTGCCTTGTTGTTCTGGCTAATGTTTCAATTCCAGTGCTACCTCAGTTCACAAACTTAATTTGTTTCACGATTTTGGAAAAGATGGCCACATTTGTGTTTGTGTGGGAAAAATGGCTGTGGTCATGTTTTTCACCTGATGTAGAATTTGCAAACCAAAACAAAACTTTGCCAAATGTTTTTGTTTGAGAACCAAATTGTTTGCAAACAAAAGCATTTGCAAACTGAGATACCACTATACTGTATTAAACAGGATTGGCGATAAGGACATCCTTGTTTTGGCCTTGATTTTCGAGGGAAAACTTTTGGGGTTTCCCCATTTAATATGATGTTGATAGTAGCTTTGTCATCAATAGATCAGATTGAGAGAAGTTTCTTCTATACCTATTTTCTTCAGAGTTTTTATCATGAATATAAGTTTGATTTTGTTAGAAGCTTTTTCTGTGTCTTTTTGAGATGATCATATGATTTATGTCCTTGCTCTTGCCTATCTGATATGTTCCATTTATTGATTTGTATATGTTGAACCATCCTTGCATTCTGGGTATGACGCCTACTTGCTCATGATGTAAGATCTTCTTGATGATTTGTTGTACTCTGTTTGCCTGTATCTTGTTGAGGATTTTTGTGTCTATGTTCATTAAAGAGATTGGTCTGTAGTTCTCTTTTTCGGTTGGATCCTTCTCTGGTTTTGGAATCAGGGTAATGATAACTTCTAAGAATGACTTTGGGAGTACTCCCTCCCTTTCAAGTTCATTAAAGTTTTTGAGGAGTATTGGTGTTAGATCTTCCCTGAAGTTCTTGAAGAATTCAGTAGTGAAGCCATCAGGACCTGGTCTTTTCTTAGTTGGTAGGTTTTGTATTACTATTTTAATTGCCTATTATTGGGTTATTAAGGGTTTTTATATCATCTTGGTTCAGTTTTGGAAATTCATGTGTGTAGTATCTAGAAATCTATCCATTTCTTCTGAACTCTTCAATTTATTGGAGTACAGGTTTTTTAAATAGTTGCTAATAATCTGAATTTTGGCAGTGTCCATCATGATTTCAGCTTTTCATTTCTAATTGCATTGATTTGGTATTTTCTTTCCTTTTTTTGGTAAGACTGGCTAAGAGTTTTATCTATTTTGTTTATTCTTTCAGAGAACCAGCTGTTTGGTTAATTGATTCTTTGTATTGTATTTTTAATCTCAAATTCATTAATTTCTGTTCTGATTTCTCTTTTTCTGGTACCTTGAAGTGAATCATTTGGTTATTTATTTGGGTTCTCCCTGTTTTTGTGATGTGGTCATTCACAGCTATAAACTTTCTTCCTAGAACTGCTTTCATTATGTTCTGTAAGTTCTGATATGTTGTACAGGCATTATGTTTTGACTAAAGGAACTATGTGATTTCTTTTGTGACTGACTGATTATACAAGTATGTATTGTTTAATTTCCATGCATTTGCATAATTTCTGTGGTTTCTTTTGCATTGATTTTTTTAGTTGTGATCTGTGTGATATGCACAGGATTTTTGTGTTGTGACCTGATGATATGCGTAGGATTATTTCAGTTCTTTTCATTTACTTAAGCATTCTTTATTGGATTGTATGTGGTCTGTTTTGGAGAAAGTTCCATGTACTGCTGGGAAGAATGTGTATTCCGATATTGTGTAGTATATTCTGTAGCTATCTGTTAAGTCCATTTCTTTGAGAGTTTGGTTCAACTCTGATACTTCTTTCTTGAGTTTTTGTCTAGTTGGTCTATTGTGATGGTGGGGTATTGAGGGTCCATACTATAATTGTGTTGGTGTTTATCTGATCTTTCGTAGTGTTTGTTTTATAACAGGTGCACTGGTGTTAGGTGCATATATGTTTATAATTGTTATCTCTTCCTGTTGAATTGTTCCCTTAACCAATATGTAGTGACCTTCTTTGCCTCTTCTGGTCAGTTTTGACTTGAAGTCCACTTTGTCTAAAATTAAGATAGCTACTTCTTTTTTTATTGTGGGTTCCCATTGTGTAGAATATTGTTTTACATCTTATGATTTTTTTGTTCTGTGAATTTCTTTTTGGATTAAGTATGTTTCTTTTATACAGCATATTTTTGAGTTTTGTTTCTTGGCCTGTTCTGCTAATTTGTGTCTTTTGATTTGAGAATTGAGATCATTTACATTGAGAGTTATTACTAAAAGATGTGGACTTATTCCTGTCATTCTATTATTTTCCTGTTGCAGATTCCCCCTCCCTTTTGCTTAAATGCGCATCCTGCCTGGTGTATTCATTTTATTAGTCTTCTTGTCATTTTGGATTTCATTGTCACTTTCTAGCCTATCCTTGAGAATTCTTTGTAGTGCTGGTTTGGTATCTTTGAATTTTTTTAGGTGCTCTTTGTCATGGAAATACCTTACTTCTCCATCAGTTTTTAAATATAATTTTGCAGGATATATCAATCTGGGATGGAAGTTATTTCCATTTAGGGTTTGAAACGCTTTGCTCCATTTGATCTCAGCCTTTAAGGTTTGTGTTGAGAAGTCTCCTGTGACTCTAATGCATTTACCTTTTTAAGCAATTTATTGCCTTTCTCTAACAGCTTTTTGCGATTCTATCCCCGTATTGAACTTCTAGAATTTTGGTTATGATGTGTCATAGAGAGGTTCTTTTTTTGATTGTGACTATTTGGGATTCACTATACATCACATATCTATGTTGAATTCTTTTGCCATATTTGGAAAGTTTTCTGTTATTTCTGTAAACAGGTTTTTTTATGCCATTTGCATTGTCTTTTGATTTTTCACTAATTCCATTTAATCTTAGATTAGTCCCCTTTGCATTGTCTAGCAGCTCTTGAATGTCATGCATATTTCATGTTCTCTTGTTGTTTTTAAGGTATTTCTGAGTAATTGGTCCCCAACATCAGTCCTGTCTTCTAATTTTGACACTCTGTCCTTGCACTGATTACCTCCTGACCACACTTTCAATAGAAGTTTTAATCTCCTGGATTTCTGGGTGGTGCCTTTTCATGGACTCTAAATCTTTGCAAAACTGGTCATTCATGTTTTGTTTCATTTTGTTTATCTGAGCTATCTTTTTATTGGTGTCTTCTTTGAACTTGCCAAGAATGCTATTGATGTTTTTTTAATTGCCATTTTTATCATTTCAAATATTCAGTCATGTGACTTTTGATTTCCTCCTCCTCAATACCCTGTGTATCAGCTGTAGGGGAGTTGTGTGTTTTTGGAGTTATTTTGTTGCCTTGTCTTCTCATGTTTCTGTTGTTTTTGTTTCCTTGCTTGCTTTATGGTGAGGTTTACATCTTGATGGTAGTGGAAAACTTATTGGTACTATGGAGACTTCTTCTTACTGTCTGCTTTTCAGTGATACACTCTGGACATGGGTAACTGTAGGCCCTTACATAAACTCTGTCCCAAGGTCCAACTACCTCTGTTTATTTCAGAGGGGAGGCTACAGTGTTTTTGGCCCAGTCCCCAGTTACTGGCCTGCAGTATTGTTAATGACACAAAGGCAATCTGAATATTGGTGTACAGAGAAAACCTATTGATAACAACAACTATGCCATCCTGACCTTAGCAATAAAATCAGCAACAATCACATCTAAGACAAACTGGATATTAATATACCCTAAGAAACAGTAATGTACCATCTTTCACCACAGAAAAGAGGTCTATAATTATAGTATAAACACTAAGACAAACCAAATATTGACCCAGTAAATATCTACTAAATGCACCAACTGTTCCTCCACTAATAATAGAAAAGTATTCAACAGTAATAGCATACAGTTAGTGGGCTGTATTAAAGATTTATAAAGCTTAATGGTTATAGTAATAAACATAGAGAAGTTGGGGAGTAAAATGAAAAAAATAAAATTTGAAAAATTAATCAATGGAAGATGAGAAGGGGGAGAGAAATATGAGTTAAAAATCCTATGAAGGAGTAAAAGGAATTTAATATAATTAAATAAAAATAACTAGAACATACAAGAAAAAGAAGGAAAAAAGCCCAACAGAGCAAAATAAAATTAAAATTAAAATATTAAAGGGAAAAAGAAAAAAAGAGGAAAAAAAAACCCTAAACCTCAAAGTACCAGTGAAGGTGGAAAAAAAAAAAAGAAAAAAGAAATGAGTGAAAAAAAAAATTCTTGCAGCCATGGCAGGTGAGCTTGAGGGGAGCAATTCCCAGAGTAGGCTGCTGAGTGGCCTGGGCTAAGACGCTTTCCATGGGCACCCAGGCATCACAGAGGAGCTGCTGTGGAGCCAGCTTTATCCAGAGGTGTCGCCCAAGGAGTTCTGCCCATTTCTGGTGAAAATGAGGGGATTCTTAAGTCTACATTTACAGACATGGATTTCAACCAGTTAGGGATATTCTTGACTGCCCAAACCAAAAACAAGGTGGGATCACATCTGACCAGACTGCTGTCATTTTCAAATTCTGAAAAGCCACAAGACAAAAATCTGAGAGAATCTCATGACCCAGAGCTGTTGGGAGAATGGACTTTGGGGCCGGAGGTGGAGAGTTGATGGCAAGTCTCAGTCAAGGCACTCAGCTCAAATACACACCTCTGTTGCCATAATAGAGCTGGAATTTGGGAAACATGGACAGGTGAGCTCAACTTCAGTCAGTTTCCCCTTGTAAACTATATTTCCCATTATATAGCAGCCCACAGATTTATTTTTTATTGACGATCTTCTTTGTAGAGATAATAAGAATAATAGGAAAAGACCTTGCTTCCTACGATCCCTTTTCAGAGTAGAATCATCTGAAAATTTGGATATTCCCAATTATGAACATAGTCTAGAAACCAGCCACTGGGTCCCTGCAGTTTCAGAAGAACAAAATTGGTCAATAAAGTGATTTCACAGAAGTTGGCCCCTTCTGTATTTTGACTAGATCTCAGAATGCTTGGCATTTGCTTAGACTCCCCAAAGCAATGATAGAAATATTAAAAAAAAGAGCAAGAATTGGACTAGGTTCTTCAACTTTGGTGCTTAGGAAGACTGCATTTTTAGACCCCATTATGAAGAGCTGTTGAAAAGATCTTAAGACCGCAGTTCAGAAGAAATGAATAGAGCTAAGCACATAATTAAAAAATGCTTCCTCTTGATACTGATGTACCAAACTATAGCAATCTACCAGGATACAGCAAACTTTTAGGAATTACTGACCATATTATGAGAGAGTTCATTACTGATGTGGGCTTAATTGTAAAGCAGGTAGTGTATGACTATATGGAAAAGATTGAGGCCTTCCATTTAAAGGAAGCACATGAGTTGGTTACAAAATAAAATTCCTGCAGTAAATGAAAAATGAGAAATTCTCACAGAATGCAGAGGAAAAGACCAAAGAAATTAAGATCAGAAAAGAGAAAAAGACAGACTCAGAGGGCCTGTCCAGGAGATACAATCTATATATAATAGGAATACCTAAAACAGAGGACAAAGCAAATGAAGCCGAAACAATGATTAGGGAATAAAAGAAAACTTTCCAGAGTTGAAGAACAAAGGAGGCCTGCAAATGAAGAAGGCTCATGGGGTACCTTTAAAATTTAATGAGAAGAAAGCAATACCTATACATATCCTCATGACTTTTTTAAATTTGAGGGATAAAGAAAAAATTTGCATGTATCCAGGCTGAGAATTCAGGTTACCTATAAAGGGGCAAAAAGTAAACTGTTCTCAGATTTTTATATTAAAATTTGAAATGCCTGAAGACAATGTAACAGCATCTACAGAGTTTTAAGGGAAAACAATTTTGAACCAAGAATTATATACCCTGCCAAGTTAGCATTTGTATATGAAGGCAACTTGAAGACATTCTCAGATATCAAGTGGTTAAGAAAATATATCGACCAAGAACCTTCTCTGAAAATTTTGCTAAAGGATTTAGTGCAGCCAATAGAAAAGTAGAGTAAGGAGATAGCTGTGTGGAAGATTTGATGGTTAAGAACGTGAAGTCTAAAATTGTTACATGTAGGGTAATAAAACTAAATGCAAAATAGATTTGTAAGTTGTATATAAAGTTTTCAGTTTATGTAGTTTTAAACAGTCAAAGTACATAGCAAATATTCAATGTAAACATTGTTTTATTTTTGCCATGTAATATTATAAAGATGGATGTTGTTAAGCCAAATGTATGTTAAGTAAAAGTGCTTTGTCACTGTAGGCAAGTCAAGTACAGGCGAAAAAATTCTGTGTATTTCAAATGAGTTTCTTTCCAGGATCTTCAGTCGTAGAATCTAGCAAGTCATGATTTTCTCTACCTGTCTTTATGCTTGTGTATTTGTGAGGTGCCTCCCCTATTCCAGAGGCCCCTCTGTCCATACACCCTTACTGTGGCTACCATTCAAGGCAAGGACTATTCTTGCTCTCATTTGTAGATAGGGAAAGCAATCAGACTACTGATTTCTGCTGGATTTAGGAAATGTGGCTGAGATCCAGGCAGACCACTGAACTTAATGCCAACACTTTTAGATGCAGCCGCTTCTAAAAGCCATACTTGCCAGGCAGGGCTTCGTGCCTTTGGGCTCTGGGCCTTGTGTCCTTCCTAGCCTGAGCTTCAACTTCCTCATGGAGGGTGTCTATGTGTAGCTGGTATTGTCCTTCTGACTGTCTCTTCAGGCTGTCTCTCATGTAGTCACTGTGGTAGAGTAACACTGGAGACCCTGAAGTGAAGTGGTTCTATAGTTTTTCTGTGGCTCATTGTAAATACTTTTTCCCAAAATGGTTCTTCATTAAACTCTCTTCAGTATGCAGGGCACCAATTTGGATTTCTCCTCCAATTCTAGCTTGCCATAAAGGAGTAACTTTTGGTATAAAAAAACCTCATACTGTTTTTTGTAGTTTACAGTAGCTATGGGCTTTTCTTGGGGCTAGTGCTGCAGATGTCTCTTAATTTACCTTGAGCTGCTGACTCTTTGAGACTTAACTTCTCTCCTGGGCCTTTGGCCTTGTCCATGATCAGCTGGTCAGTTGGTCATCACCTCTGCTGCTCTACTTCTGGCTGTCTCTCATGTAGTCACTGTGGTATGGTAACATTGAAGACCCTGAAGTGAAGTTGTTCTGTAGTTTTCCTGTGGTTCATTGTAAGTAACTTCTTCTCAAAATGGTTCTTGATTAAACCGTCTTCAATATGGGGACATAGGGGGTTGGGGATTTAGCTCACATGGTAGAGTGCTCACCTAACAAGTGCAAGGCCCTGAGTTCGATCCCCAGCACCACCCCCCCGCAAAAAAAAGAATATGGGGACACAGTGGGCTCCAAGGCGGTAGGTGTCAGTGCACACAGTGGGGAATCCATGGGCCCAAAGTTGGCTAGGGTGAATTTTTGGTTTCTCTCCATCATTAGGCACATCTTCTATCTTGTCACATCATTTTTTTTTTTAATATTGAGCTATACTTACTTGCAGTACTGTGTACAGATTTTATTTATATAATTCAATGAGGTTTGATCAATATCTATATACTTATGTAATTACCACTCCTATCAAGTGGTATACTAGTTTCACCTTTTCTCTACTGTCTGAATCAGGATTGGAGCTAGGAATAATATGGGTTGGTTAAAGAACTCTGAATTATGGAGTGAGTCTAGGTTCTCTCTTTGATTACTAGTATTGGTTCAGGCAGGCCATTTACTGTTTGCCTCAGTTTCTTTATCCAAGCCTAGACTAGACCTCCTAAAGTTATCTTCATGTCTAAAATTCCTTGATGATCACTTTTTTATTGAGAATTTTACATATATTTCATATATTGCTTTTTTTTTGGTGCTGGGGATTGAACTTAGCCTTGTGCTTGCTAGGCAAGCACTTTAACCACTCAGCTAAATCCCTAGCAGTTCATTTCTTTTGTGAAAAATGAGAAAAGTTCAGTCATTATACTCACTGTTCTCTTGTTTTAAGTGTATAGGGAGGAATAGCTTGACTTACCATCACAGTATATAAGAATTAAAGTTGTCATCAAGTTTCCAGGATTAAGTATATGGAGTGAGTTTTGATTAAGAATTATTTAAGGAGGGCAGAAATATACTTTCCAAAATGGAGATGGTTTATTTTACAGAGTTTGTTTGTTCAAGGGATACTGATAGGCATGGAAATAGGAATAGAGGAATATCTGGAGATGTTTTTTAATCAACAAGCTTTAGTTCTTAATCTTTGACTATGGTATACTAAGTCTCTTGTGGTGAGTCTCTACTTCCTTCTCCTTACCTGAAGTTTTGAGACAGGGGAAAATGGAAGGAGACTAGAGAGAATTATTGATCTGTGAGTTGGATTTGGAGTACACTGTTAAACATGTATCTTCTGCTGGAATTTTATATACTCCAGCAATTTTCCTTCCTCTCTCCTACATCATTAAAATTTTCCTCTCAACCTGGTATTTCTCATTAGCATGCGAATATTTTTCTCTTCTTAAAAAAAATTCTCGTCTGATACTATTTCCCTCACTACCACTAGGCTGTTTCTTTCTTTGCCTTTCAGAAAAACACTCCAGAGGAGTTAAGTATATTTTCTATCTTTAGTTTCTTGCCTCTTTTTCTTTCTTGTATCTATTCCAAACAGGCCTTTGCTCTTACCATTCTACTACAGCTGCTTTTTTGAAATTATTGATGGCTCTACTTTGCTAAATCAGTGGTCATTTTCAGGCCTTGTCCTGTTTGACCTGTCATCTACATTTGGCACAAATGATTGTTCCCCTTTTCATTCAAATGTTTGAAAATGCTACACTTCTAGGATATCGCACACTTCTGGTTTTTCTTTTATTTCACTGACACGTTTGCTAATTCTTCCTCTTTTCCTTTACTTTTTAATATTGTGCCTCAAGTCTCAGTCCTTGGACCTTTATTCTCTACCTGAATCCATTCCTTTGGACCATTTCCACTCTTAAACTTCAAATATCCCTTGTATCCTGATAATTCTCAAATTTATGACTATACAGTAGATACATAGATCTAGTTGCTTATTGGAGCATCCACACTTGTATATTTGAAAGACAACTCAAATTTAATGTGTGTAAAACTGAGCTCCTTATTCCCCAAACCTGTCCTTCCTATTGTCTTGTCTCATATATACTAATGTAATTTCTTTTACTTACTCAGAAACTTCAGAATTAGCCTTAGCAACTTTCTTTCTCTTGTGTAACAAAACAGTAAATCTTGACTCTACCTAGAAAATGTAAAAATATATGTACCTGCAATCTATATGTACCACTTTGAACCACTTCTCTACCATCCCAGGCCAAGTGACCATCAACTTCAACCTCCCTCCCCCATTATTGCGGTACCTTCTTTATTGTTCTCAGCTTGTTTCTTTTGTATGTCTGGAACCTATTCTGGGCACAGTAGCCACAGTGAATTTGTTAAAACAACTTACATCATCATTCCTTGACTTAAAAACTTCTAATGTCTTCCTGTCTCTTGCAGAGTACAAGCCAATATCATTGCAATGGCCTACCTGGACCCTGCTTGGGCCCTTCATTATTTATTTCTCTGGCCTCCTTTCTTGCTTTCTCCTCTTGATCACTCAGCTGCAAGAATGTGTCCCTCATTCTTGTTATCTAAGTGCGTCAGCACCATTTGCTGTTGCTTCCCCCTGGAACACTCTTCTCACATATTTACATTTCTTCATCTTCTTACAGTCTTCTCTTGTCATCATCTCAATGAAGCCTTCTCTGACTACTCTGTTGGAAAATATTACTTTCTCTTGCCCCTCATCCTTCTTCCCTACTTTATTTTTCTCTGTGACACTTCTATCTAACATACTATATGTTCATTATTTTAATTTGCCCCCGCCTTCTCTCTTCCTCTGCCTCCTCCCTCTGGCCCTCAAACTCCTGGGTTTAAGCATTCCTCTTGCCTTAGCCTCTGCAGTAGCTGGGGCTACACGCACAGGCTACTATATTTAGCTAAGTTTTTCTTAAAGATTGATTTGCCTTAAAGTTCTTAGTCACAAAAATAATTTTAAAAATATTTCTCCTGATAAAACTTTTACTAATGAGAAATAGTAGCTTTTGAAAACAAGAGATACCTCATTTTTACTTATTTTGTATGTGTGTGTTAATGGGGCTGATAGTTTATTTATAGATAGTAATCTATAGCTCTCATGGCCCAAGCTCAATGCTTGAAAAGTTTTATCTGACTAATCATTTTATTTTCCGTGGACAGATAAGTAATGCCAATAGATTTTTGTTAAGTTATTGACATTTCATTTTCTGTACTTCATATGGATGCTATCTATCATTTTTATTCTCATAGGCTCACAGCTGGCAGCCTGGAATAAAAAATCCATACCGTGGTGTTGTGGTATGGCCTGTTCCTGAAAACATTGAAATCACTGTAACTCTATTCAAAGTAAGTTCAGATTTCAAAAGTATTTATATACTCATTCATAGGTGACAGAATTTTTCAGTATTCATTGTTTATATATTTGTGTCCACTCTGGTGTTCAACATGTATTATTTTTAGAGATACAGCAATTTATAACAATATAGTAATTATAATTTGGGGCTTGTTTTGAAGTTGTTACAGTTAAGTTTGGCTAAGATACTTCTTACTTCCTACGTTCTATCCTCAGGAAACTTTAAAGTACTTTTCCTGCAGAAAGTTGTTTGTAGAATTCCTAGTCCTAC
Source organism: Hystrix cristata (assembly GCA_004026905.1). Classification (NCBI taxonomy): domain Eukaryota; kingdom Metazoa; phylum Chordata; class Mammalia; order Rodentia; family Hystricidae; genus Hystrix; species Hystrix cristata. The sequence continues at coordinate 10,063 of PVJO010014641.1, read as the reverse complement.
TCCTCATTTTGTTGGCTTTGTTTGAAAATAAGTTGCTTTAAAATTAGTATTCAATAAATATTTTATTAATGTTAATGTAATACATATTTGGTAAATATTTTATTGATACTATAATATTTATTGAAACTAATATTTATGAGTGCCATAATTTAAAAGCAAAATACTGGCTATGAATTCAAAGTGCAGATCCCAAAACATAACTGTTTATATACCTTTCCACTTGTTTTAGATGTATTTCTTGAAAATCTGTCAAATTTCTTGAAACATTTTAAAACACTCACAATATGATAATTAAGCTCAAGGGTATATAATTTTCTAACTCTTTACCTGCCTCCTCCAAAAAAAATGGTGGGACAATGATGTCTCAGTTTTAGCTTTTTGAAAATGTTAGAATTACAAAACAATTGCTTATTTCTTTGGATGATTTAAATTGTGTTGAAGTTAACTGTTATGACAGGTGGGAAGAGGGCATCTTATTAAGCATAGTTTAGTAATGTAATTGCGAAAATCCACTAAATACTCTAGGACATGAAATTGAAGAAGAGCAAAGTAAAATTAGAGTAGAGCTTAGAGTGTGAAATCACTGTGTAAAAATGTTTTTTTGGGGGGGATCCAAGATATTAATTCATTTCGGTATTCAGGAACTACTGAAGAGATCAATAGAACAAAACAATATGATAAATGTAGTAGCCCATAGATGAAGTACTGTTTTTAAGTGGTCTGTATTTCATAGATACTCAGTTTTTTAACATAGTAGTGTATCTATATGTAAGGTATTATGTATATTACTTCTTACAAGAATGAACAGGAAAATCTTCACAAGAGAAAAAAATACATCTGGGCTATATGGGATTGTGTAGGATTTACAGAGATATTAGAATAAGTAAAGGCAATAAAGTATAAGACAGAGAAAAAAGTAGTGAAGTCATGTTATATGTACACTTGATTTATTCAAGTTCAATTCCATGTGTTAGAGGTAGGGTAAGAGTAAAGCTATGAAAAGAGTGGCAGGATGTTTGAATTTTTGGCTCCACACTCTACTCTAAGACTGAGCATATGCAGAAAGGCTCTGATATTTCCCTACTGGGACTCAGGTCCCACATACTTTCTTAAGAAAGCGTCTTAGTTACGACTGATTCTTCTGTTTTTATTATCATAGCTGAGTTTGTGCCTGGGCTATAATCAAGGTAAAAGTGACTGCAGTATTCTCACCATTAGGTCTTCTATTCAATCTTGTATACAGATTAATTTTCCTAAACTATAGTTCTGACCATGTTTTCCAGTTAGGATTTCCTTAAGACTGCTTGTAACCTATGAGATAAATTCTCAACTCCTTAGTTACGTGACCATTTCTGTTTACTTATTTTGTACTATAATAGAATAGTGGCTATCTGATACAGTCAGAGCTATACTAAGGCAGCTGTTTTTTAAGAGTAAGTTCATAGGTGGGATAAAAATCTACTGAAGAAAGGTTCATTGGTGGTGGACAGAGGGAAGATAAGATACAGTAGAAGAGAAAAGCAAACTGAAAACCCATCTTCCCATAAAGTAGGTTTATGGAGAAAAATGTCTGTAAACAAAGGCTGAAGGAGCTTTCTCATCATGGATTTATTTAGGACACAAACTGCTATGTTAGAGATTAAGTAATTAAATGTGATACATATACTGAAGAGAGAGATCCTAATATTGTCGCAGCCTCTTTTGCTTGAGGAATGAAGCATAGCACTAGTACAATTGGTACCAAAATAAGTGTAATAGAAAATACTTTTCAAGCACTGACCATGTCCTAGTTCTTGTGGTAAGTGTATGATTCATGATGTAGGTATTGTTTTTACTTCCATTTAACAGAATGATAAACTGAAGCCTGAATAGCCAGGCATGGTGGAGCAGACCTGTAATTCCAGCCCCCTGGAAGGCTAAGACAAGAAGATCAAAAGTTAGAGCCAAGCCTGGGCAATTTTGGGGCTTAGCAAGACCCTGTATCAAAATAAAAAAACACTGAGGATGTAGCTCACTCTAAAGGCCGTGGCTTCAGTCCTCAGTGAGAGAGAAAAAGAGAGAGGGAGAGAGGAAGAGGAGGGAAAGAAGTAGGGAGACGGAAAGAGAGAGAGGAGAGAGGGGAGGAGAGTTGCATTGGATCGTAGGATCTATTACCCTTTCTCAGGTTTCTGAGGCATTTCTACAGTTAATGCGTCTCTTAGTTACTTTCTTGTTTCTAGGACAACATATCTAACACCCACAAATTAAAGGAGGAGAGGTTTATTATGGCTCACAGTTTGTAGAGGTTTCAGTCCATGGTTGTCTGGTTCCAAGGCACGGTAGCATTGCAGAGGAGAAACAACTCATGGTATCGCAGCAGGAGGCAGAGAGAGAGATCACAAGAGGAAAGGAGATAGACCTTTCCAGGCCCTGCCCCCAGTGACCCACCTCCTCCAGTCAGGCCTTACCTCCCAACGTCACATTTAGCTATAAACTCATCAGATGACTAATTCACTGAGTATTACACTTCCATGATCCAATCACTTCCCCAAAGGCCCACCTATGAGCACATAAGGCTTTGGGGGAGCATCTCGATAAAAACCATAATAACTGGGAAGGGACGAGAGGGAAGGTAGCAACAGCCCATGCTGATTTGCCCTTTTTGTGTAGATTATGAAATTCCTTATAGTGCTTTGAAGTTTCAGATGATTACATAACCTCTACAGCAAAGAACACCTTGCCTCCAGAGCTGTAAAAATGAGGGCAGAGCTTTGTATGAGTGTTTAATATCTTTAAAAAGTTCTTAGTAGTCCATTTACCTGCTCTGTTCCAGTCAGATTTCTTTTTGTCATGTCATAGATGCAATGATGGAAGATAGTGATATGTATCAGCAGAAGTAGAAATTTTCTTAATATAAAATAGTGACTGAAGTTTTGTGAAATTATGGAGGTATCATATGAAGGAAGCTATTTTGTACCCCCACCAAAAATTAGTAAAAGTTAAAAACAAAGCTGTTTTATGTTTTCTTACTTGGATTGATAGGCTGAAGATAGATGTCTCATATTTTGTCTTTGTTGTAGGATCCTCATGCAGAGGAATTTGAAGATAAAGAATGGACATTTGTCGTAGAAAATGTAAGCTAATCGCACGTTTCTTCACCTTTCACATATTTTACTGTATATATGTACGTGTGTGTGTGTGTTTGTGTATATATCTATATATATATATATATAAAACATTAAAGTACATGAACATTTTGTTGGTAGGGAAAATGTTGCTTTAAGAAAATTAAATATTTAGGAATTTTGAGATAACCAGTAGAAGAATTATTTGTAAGAAATACTTTCGTTAAGCTATACCTTTGAAACTAAATTGTGTATATACTATATATATTCTGTTTGACACATGATAGCAAAATCACATCGTATTCATCTTTTCATTTGTTCAGTCTGTAGCATGGTTCTTCTCACATAGCATTTGTTGAATTAAATCATGAATGGCTTTTCAAATCTTTAAAAATGAAACATATATTTTAACTCTTCATTTGGGTTGACAAAATTATAGGTTGATACTTTAATTAATTTACATATTCTGGAATCCCAAGTGAGTAGCAAGCGTATAGTAGGTTTTTAGTAAATATTTATTGATTGGGGATTAGAAAAGACAGACAGTAAAATATAATAATTATGACTATAGGCTCTGGCTGGTTGTGGCAGCACATATGTATAGTCCCAGTTACTTGGGAGGCTGAAGCAGGAGGATTGCTTGAACCCATGAGTACTAGTTTAAGCACCATCGCAAACCCTATCTCCCAAAAAGAGTATGGGTTCTGAAGTCAGACAGACCTGATTTGGAGTCCTTGTTCTTACAGTTAGAAGCTTAGTGATCATGGACAAGTTTTTAAATTTCTCAGCCAAATTATAGGGTTGTAAGGATTCAGTAACTCTCAGTTAACATTAGCTTTTACCATGATGTAGTTGTCATTATCTTCATTAAATTTCTAAAACATCCTTGTAACAGACTTAAAACATGCTTTGCGTCATATTCTTCCTTTCTGTGCCTGACTTTGTTTTGTCTCAGTGATAAACGGAATCTTACACTTTTTCCAGCAGTAATTTAGGACCATTTTTAGGACTAAAGAGCTAGAAGCAAAATCAAATCCAAATACAGTAGGAAAATTGTGATTGTTGTATATCAGTCACTATCCTTATGTTGAAGTTTCGCACATGTTAACAGTTTTGGTTTTTTTTTTTTTTCAGATTTGAACATCATACTTGTAGTAATAATTACAATTTAAAGAAAAAACAGACTTGTTGAAATAGGTTACAGACTCAAAAGCTAGCTTTAATTCTCATATTGGGAACTTCTTTCAGTTTTCAGTACTCATGTATCTGTTACACGTGTGAAGCGATTAACTTGGTATTTACTAAGGAATTAGCCAGTTAAATTTGAGTTGTAATTAATGCCAAAAATATGTAAAAACATTTTGTATTAGTTTAGAGAGGTGTTCTATTATATAATTAATTTTGGGGTAAAGATGCAGCAGGTTGTAAGGCATCTAATTTTCTGAAAGTTTCAAGTTTTAAAAAAAGCTACTTTATCCATATTAGATTTGACTTCAAATCTGTGGAGTTTGGAAAAATATTGTTCTTAAGTCTGTATTATATATTTTATAACGGTATTTTAAAGGTCAGTAGAGATATATTAAAATTTTAAAGTAAAGTGGTGAAGTTTAAATGGATCATAAGATAAAGAGGTGTATTTTGGATTATCCTTTTCAATTGGGACATATTTTTCTGAAGTGAAGAAGCATATTTATAGTTTTTGTTAAGTAAAAATTATTTATATAAGCTTGGGAGCCTATTTTGCCCATTTTTCTATTTATTACTCAAGCGGTTGAAGTTGCTAGAAATTGAAAGTTAGAATTGAAAGTTAGAATTGAAAGTTAGGTAAGAGAGTGAAAATAGGAGGAGAGTGGAAAATAAGATTTTTCACCATTCCTTCTCTCCAAACATTCATTAATACATTAGATGCACAGAAATTCATTAACAATAATAGATAGCTTTTAATCTTTATTTGTATTGTTTACTTTATTAAACCAACATTACTAAAAATTAAGTTTTATGGTGTAATCAGATAATAGTGAAACCTTACTCCTAGTGATGTGGTCAAAAGAATGCTGCATTTTTATAGATTCACAGCTGCATTGTGCTTTTTTCTTTATTCTTCTTCTTGTGGTGCTGGAGATTGAACCCTGGACCTTGCACATGTTAAGCAAACACTCTAAACATGCTGAGCTAAATCCCCAGCCCCATTATGCTTTTTAACAACTGAGTTTCTGCTTCCTTGTCTCTCTGCTTCCACATATTCTTATTTTTTAAATGCATATTTATTTTTTTCATCCATAGAATAGTGAAACCGTGAATTTTGGATTGGGTTAGGATTTAGTATGGATCCTAATAGTGTATCTTCAAAGCTGGTGATCGTGAGTGGGTTATTCTCTAGGTTTTTGTTTTTCTTGTTTTTTCCTTTACCTGTGCACGTGCGTTAGTTCTTTTTACTGGCTTTGGAAAATGTAGGTCAGTTTTCTGAGACGTTAACAGGACCCTGGCTTGGATAAGTAAATCTAACAGGGGACAATTTTCTTTCTATTTATCTTTATATCTACCACATCTTTATTATTAGTTTACCTATTATTATTATTATTAATAGTAATTATAGTACCTTTTCAACAAATGTGAACTGAGAAGCTACTACTTGGGTAGTAGCTTCTCAGTTCACATTTGTTGAAAGAGTGACTGAATGATTATAGTTAAACCCAGTGAACTGTTAGAAGTCCTATGAGGATTACTCTTTTTAAGAGAGAAATTACATTAGTAGTGGCCATCAGCTATATGAAAAATCAATTTTAAAAGTAGACCATAGTGTCAATGAGATAGTATGTAAAAGATCCATATGCTGTTATAGTTGAAACTCTTCTGATCAACTACTAAGTAATTTACATGGGTTATTACACTGTCTGTTCTGTCTCTAAAACATCCTAGCTTTAAACCCACATGTGTCAGCTTGTTGTAGGCAATTCTCTGACACACTTGTACACAGTTGTATTCTCATCAGTAAATTGTAAATGGGGTTTGATCCTTTATAGGACCTCTTGATGCTGTTGACTACAGTTAAATAACTTATTTAGATAACTCATAGATTGATGAAATAATCAGTTTGAAGGATTATTTCATGAGCTGTTAAATCTTTAGAAAGAGTTGGTAAAAGTGAATTGCTAAAGAACTACTGTCAAATCTGGTGTGGGTAATATACTTGTAAAAGACTGGCAGGATTTTACATTTAGGTTGTGTCTCTGTTGTCCTTAAGTATTAATTTCATTTAAAAGAAATTACAACTCACTGATGATACATTATGGGTCTTGATTATGTGAGAAAATAAAATTATATTCAAAGGAGAGGCTATTAAAACTCTTGAATGAAACTTTAACAGATACTGAACAAAATTAAGTTTCTTTGGTATCAATATTTATTTTTCCTCTTTAATTGCCTATACCAGATCGTTCAAGAAGGATCCTATACAAATGTACATTAAACAAGCCAATCTCATGAAATCTATCTTTATAACCATCTATAGAATGAATGAACTGTTCTTAGACATTTTCGGGCATTGCCTTTTTCAGTATCATCAGATATTTCATTTGAAGTATTAGGTAGTAGCAATTCGCTTTACTTGACATTATCTAATGGGGTCTTTTTAACCTTTCAGATGTGTAAGTCACTATTTATTCATTCATTCAGCATTCACTTAGCATGAATTATGTCCTACCCACTGTTCTGGAAACTGGAAATAAAGTGGGCATAAAACAGATAAATCTCTTCCTCATGGAACCTATTACCTCTCCATTCAAACCTGAGAATAAGATTTAATGTGCAAAATGGATAGAATGTTAGACAAAATAAATAAAGGTTAAATATATGGCAAATACATAGTATCTTAGATAGGTGTTATGGGGAAAAATAAAGCATGAAAAGAGGATAAGGATAATTATATACTTAATGAGCCTTCTTATTCTTTATAAGGGCTCCAGAAAGAATTGGGGTATGCTTATCGAATTAATTTAAAATGTTCATGAGAGTTGATGAAATGAACAGTGTAAAATTATGAGGAAATTTAAAAATAACTTTGAGGCACGATATTAACCTTTTCCTAGTTTATAGCACCCCTCAGTGGTGAATTATAAAATTTACTTACCCAGAAGAGGTGCCTATTCCGGCAGGAGTATCATGTAGCAACAACATGTTACAGTGTTACACTCTACCTTACTTTTTAAAGTATGCCCCCACTTTTCCTACAGAAGAGTTAGTAATTTCAAAAGGCTAAAGTTTTTCTCTTGTAAAATCCAGATTTTTTGACTGGTAGTACATTGTTCTGACACCAAAAAGGAGGCATCCTTTTTGAATGAAATTTCAGTACCTTTCTTTGTATTTTGTGTTATACAGTGAAAAAAGATGTTTTTAAGAGTTTATCCATAGTGTCCTACAGTATTAATAATAACGAAGTGAAGTTTCATTTAATATTAAATATCCCAGTAAAACAAAGAAGTCTCCAAAATACATAACCCTTCCAAATTTATTGGGCACTTTGAGCCAGGTATTATGTGGAATGCGAATATATAGTGTGTTAGACAGGTGTTATGGAGAACTCTTTGTTGGTATTAATTCTATAGGACATTATACATAAAGTCTAAAAACTGCTTTATTCCTGTATAATGCATTATCTAATTTGTTCATTGCAGTAACTCTGAGTCAGATATGTAGCCTCACTTTACAGATACAGAAAATGTGGAATAGAGAGGTTAAGTAACTTGCTCAAGGTTATATGGCTAACAAGTTAGAAATTTATTTAGTCTTGTCTTTGTCCAGGGCCTTTGCCTTCAACGCCTAAGAAATAACTGCCCCATAATGACAAAGATAAAGAGAAAAAATTTGGAACTGTAGAATCATAAAGAAGTTTTTAATTAGCCTTCTTTAGTGGCAAAACTGAAAAAGAATACATATATAATATATATTATATATATTAGATTTAATAAAAAGTTGACCTTATATTCAGTTTAAAAGTTAATGGGATTGCTTGACTGCTATTAGGTATCATAAAATGGACTTTTAGAATTTATCAGTCACCCAAATTCTGAAGATATTTTTCTCAAAGCAACCTTATCACTTTGTGTAAATTGAGATAATTTTTGTTTTTTGACACAAAAAAGATTTTCTGATTTCGTCTGAGCTTTCTTCACCAGAAAGCTGTTTATATGTAAGTTGAAATTTTAGAGGTGATTCTACCACTAACAAGTTGTGTGACCTTAGATAAGTAAATTTTTTACAGCCTCTATACCCAGGTATAAAATGGTGGTATTAATATCTAACTCATAGGTTATTGAAGATAAGAAATAAGATGTGTAAAACATGTAGCCTCCTAAGTTATTTTAATAATATTCCTTTCTAGAAAAAATAGAAAAATATAAAGGGAAGGAAGCTGCATTTCTAAATGTATTGTAGGATTTTTGTCTACTTCTTTATATCACTTATACTGCATAATAACTTCTGTATTTCACCTTCAGTCTAAAGGAATGACAGGGCAATTTGTAACATTACATTTGGATTAAACCTAAAATATTTTTTATCTTATTGAAATGTTCATCTTTTGATTAGAACATCATCCTCTTATAAATTTAATCCAAGGTTAAACAGTTTTTTTAATAAGTAATTTATTTGGTAATTTATTAATATCTATCCCTGGGCCTATGTTTGTGTTTATTTATGATATATGAATACTGTATACTTCAAAAGTATGAGTCTTAAATTATCCTTTATTTTGGATTATTTATAATCCATTTACTATAAAACAGTGTTTCTCTTTTTTGGTCTCCATAATTTAATAAAGTCTGTCTACCCAAGCAAATGTGTGTGTGTCAGTGTGTATGTGTGTGTTTTTAATGTGAAACCACTACGGTTCTATTTAGAAAACGTACCAGTCTACTCAACTAAATCCAGAACCACTATATTTGTAAATTTTATCCTTAAGTTTTCGTTTTAAAAATCTAAAGTTTTTTTTATTATGTTGTGTTTTCAATAAATCTAAAAATTCATATTAATGAAGAATACTAATCTAGATTGAATTCATTCATTCATTGTGCAGACATCAGTTATGAGATTTCATTTTTTTTTCTTCTTTTTTTTGGTAAAACTGGGTCCATCTTTCGTATATAGTATCCCAGTTATAACTGAGAGTAATTTTTTTCTTTCTTAATGTTATATGAAATTATGATGTATCATGCTAGAGCCAATGAAGACTTAATTTGATGACATAGAATAGCCTGTTTTTTCAAGAAGCTTTATAAACTGGTAAGGAATCAGATAAAGTAAAGGAAGAACTATGGTGGGGAAAGATGTTCAGAGGGTACTAGAGGGCAATACAGAGGGCAGCCAGGGAAGACTTCCTGGAGGGAGTGACTGCAGAATTCAGTTTTCATTAAAAAATGAAATTAGACAAGGCATTGTAAGCAGAAGAAAGTGATCAGGAAAGAAAGATAAGAGCAAGAGAGACAAGAGTGAGTTCAGAAAAAGAAAAAAAATCAGAGGAAGAAAAATAAAAACAAAAGAAAACATGAGCTCACCTATTAAAAATCAATCCACATGTACTTTTGAAAATAAGTTAACCCAATAAACTTTTTTTTTTATTTTAAACCAAGAACATGTATTGGTACATTTTACATATAATGGTTACATTCATCACATTTATTTTGTACTTGTACATGATGCATCTTGGTTCTCCCTCCTCTTCCCCACCCCTCTCCTCTGTTCCCTCCCTCCCTATTTACAGCATGTTTATTCATAATTTTCCATATTTTCCCTTTCCCTTTTCTTTCCTTTGTTGCCTTTCTGCTTTTCCCCTTCTTTCTTTCTAGTACTCCTCTCCTTTGTATATTATCTTCCTTTTATATAATATCTGTTACACCTCTTTGTCCTTATTTACAGTTATGATTTCTCATATCAGAGAGACAATTCGATGTGTACTCATGAGT
>PVJO010014640.1:0-47582 GCA_004026905.1 Hystrix cristata | reverse complement strand
CTTTCATTATGTACCATAAGTTCTGGTATGTTGTATTGACATTATTGTTTAATTGTGAAACTGTCTAATTTCTTCTTTAATTCTACTCTGACCTATTGGTTGTTCAGGAGGGTGTTATTTAATTTCCATGTATTTATGTAGCTTTTGAGGCTTCTTTTGCCATTGATTTCCAGTTTCATTGCACTGTGGTCTGACAATATGCATGGGATAATTTCAATTCCTTTGCATTTACTTAAGCATCTTCTGTGAGCTAGCATGTGGTCTATCTTGGAGAATATCCCATGTGCAGCTGAGAAGAATGTGTATTCTGATGTGGCAGGGGTAGTATACTCTGTAGATATCTACTAAATCCATTTGCTCAAAGTGTGGTTCAGTTCTGACATTTCATTGTTGATTTTTTGTCTAGTTAATCTATTTTTGACAGTGGGGTATTGAGATCCTCCATTACAATTGTATTGGTGCTTATTTAATTTTTCATGTCCGTTAATATTTGTTTTATATAGTTGGGTGCACTGGTATTTGGTGCATATATATTTATGATTGTTATCTCTTCCTCCTAGACTATTCCCTTTACAAGCATGTGGTAACCTTCTTGTCTCTCTTAATCAGTCTTGGCGTTAGATCCACTCTATCTGCAAATAGAATAGCTACCCCTGCTTTTTCCCAGTTCCCATGGCATGGAGTACAGTATTGTTTTCCATCATTTGACTTTCAGTCTATGAATTTCTTTATGAATTAAGTGTGTTTCTTGTATGCAGCATATTGTTGAACCTTGCTTCTTGATCTATTCTGTCAGTCTGCTTCTTTTGATTGGTGAATTGAGACCATTTACATTGATGGTTACAACTGATATATATTGACTTATCTTTATCATGTTATTTTCCTCTTGTTGGTTCTCTTTGTTCCCCTCTATTTAATTACTTGCCTTGCCAGGTGGATTTATTCTATCGGGGTTCATGGAGTTGTGGTCCTATTATCTCTTTCAAGAATGCCCTTCAGAACATTTTGCAGTGCTAGTTTGGTGGTCATGAATTTCTTCAGGTATTTTTTGTCATGGAAGTTTCTTATTTCTCCATTAATTTTGAAAGATAGGGTACATCAATCTGGGCTGGAGGTTGTTTACTTTTAGGGCTTGACATACTTCACTCAAAGCTCTCCTAGATTTGAGGATTTGTGTTGAGAAGTCTGTTATTACTCTGATGGGCTTTTCTTTATAGGTGATTTGTTTCTTTTCTCTAACAACTATTAATATTCTGTTCTTGTGTTGAATTTCTGGAATTTTGACTATTACATGCCTTGGGATAGATTTGTTCTTTGATCGTAACTAACTGGAGTTCTGTATGACTCACTTTTCTGCATGTCAAATTCTTTTTCCATGCTTGGGAAGTTTTCTGTCATTACTTCTGTGAAAAGATTTTTTATGTTGTTTGCACTATCTCCTGCTTTTTCATTTATTCTGATCGGTCTTATTCTTCTTAGCATTATCTAGCAGTTGTTAGATTGATTTTTTTGTGTTCCCTTGCTATTTTTAAGAAATCTTTCTTTTCTTGATTGCTAACCATAATCCTATCTTCTACATCTGATATTCTGTCCTCACGGTGGTTCATTCTGCTGCATATACTGTCAATGGAATTTTTAATCTCCTGGATATCAGTTCGAATCTCTTTCATGGATTCCACTTCTTTCCTGTGTTGAGTGTTCATGTTTTCCATCATTTTCCTAAGCTCCTCTATTTTTTTTGGTCTGTACCTGCTCTAGATTCACTAACCATGTCTTTCATTATGGTAAACATCTCTGTAATTATCTAAGAAATTATTTCTGATTTGATTCTTTCTAGAGCCTCACTCATCTGCTTTGTTACTTTTGCTGTTACCACTTCTGAGATTCCAGGTGGGTAGTTTTTGACTTGTTCCACTTCATTGCCCTGTGGGTTTGCCTTTGGCAAGCTGGAAGCCTGGGGTTGCATCTTACTTCCATGTCTTCTCATTTTCTTTTCTTTTCTTTTCTTTTTTTTTTTAGTTTAATTCCTGGGTTGATGCTTATAAATTGCTTATGGCAAGTAGCTTTATTTATACTATCGAGAATGTTTTGGAAATGACTACTTCTCAGAGAGGTCTTCCAGATGTAGCTGGCTTTTGGGTTTTGAGTCTGTTGCAAGATGTTACCTCTTCAATTTATTGGGGGTGGGAAGTTGCTTCCTATTTGGCCTAGCCCCTGGTTCTTTGGCACTGGTCTACAGTATTATTTATGACCCTCAGGCAATCTCAATCTTGGCATATGGGGAATAATAACTGATTAAAACAATTATGTCACTTTAGCTAAAGTAGTATGATCAGTAATAACAATAGCATTAAACACAGCCTAGAAAATGAAAAACTGTGATAACTATTAAATTGCCACCTTTAACCATATGAACTAGATTTGTGGTTATATAATAAAATCTAAAACAAACCATAAAATTATATATAGTAAATATGCTCTCGATATGCCTATTTGACCCTCAGAGAAGAAAATTTAAGGGGGATTAAAGGGGACAAATAGAGAAATAGAAGAAGAGAAAGGTATTAGAAGCAAGGCTGAAGAACAAGTGAAAATTACATAAACTTTAGGAAACTGGTGAAGAAGAGAGGAGGGAAAAAGAGAAGGAAGAAATAAAAATAAGAACAGAATGAAACAACAAAAAACTAGAATAATGTTTACACTCATATAAAAATAAGAACAAACAAGAAAAAAAGCAAAAAGAAAAGAAGAAAAAAAAGTTCCACCTCAGGTCATGTCTCTGCTGTCACTGGTAGACAGAGTAGGCAGACAAAGCCCAGATCCAGGTTGATTAGTCCCAGCAAACCAGGAGTAGCTTTACGATGGGGTAGTGGATAATCCCACCAAGGCTGCATCTTTAGTTCCACCGAAGTTCCAGCTGGTTTTTGGCTATGAGACTGGAACCTGGGTTGCTCACCCTGCAACAGTCCATGTGCCTCCTGCCAGCTTAAATATGGCTCCTTGATCTCTTGCCAGTTTGAACTCAGCTCCACCTCACCTTGACACTGGGAGCTGCCAGATACAGTCAAGCTGCAGCTGCTCTGCGTTCTGAGCTCAGCTGGCCATTCTCCAAAATGGAAACTGGCCAACCACCCTCTTCTGGGAGACATCTGAACCTGAATAACTCACCAGCCACTACAGTCTTCTGCATATCCCACCCTATTCCACTGATGCATTTCTCCACAGAGCCCTCTGGGGTCACTAGTAGTCACCACACACCTGCAGGTTCAAGCCGCCCCTACCACACCAGGAGCCAGTGCTCAGGGAGAAAGTGTCACTGGCCACCTCTTTCTTCCACATTGAGGTCTCTCTCTTCACTCTCCCTGTGGGCTTTGATTCTCACTTCAGATCCCTGCTGGGTCCCAGGGACCCGTTTCCTTCCTCCTTCTGTTCCTCACATTGTTGTATTCCACCATCTGGACACCAAATCTCAAAGAAGTTGTTTCTTTACTGTTCACCACTCCATCTTCATTTGTTTTTTTCTAATCAACAAATTTTTCTGATCCTGATCTCCTCAAGTATCCTTAGCTCTGCCTTTTTGAGATGGAGTAAAGGAAGTTCATACGATTGATATTTCCTCAGTAAACAGTTTCCCCCTCAGAATTAGAACCTTTGTGACATTTTGTTTTGTTTTGTTTCATTTTGTTTTGTTTTGTTTTTCATACCAGGGATCAAACTCAGAGCCTTGTGCTTGCTAGGAAAGCCCTCTAACTACTGAGCTAAATCCCCAGCCCTTGTTTTGTTTTTTGAGACAGGGTCTCACAGGTAATCTAGGCTAGACTTGAGCTCATTATGTAGCCCAGATTGGCCTTGAATTTGTGATTCTCCTGCTTCAGCCTCCCAAATCCTAGTATTACTGGTGTTTACCACCATGCCAGGTAAAACTTTGTAGCAATTATCTCCACAGACTGTTCTTAAATAAAACAAGCACTTTTACCACTAATAACAGAGTTGATTTAAATATAATAAACTATTTACCAAATACAGTTATAGTCTCACTTTTAGTGAATCTGATTTGCTTTATCATTCTGATACTAGCAGAGACTCTGCTCATTTATTATTCATTTCTTTCAACTGACAGACCTACAACACAATACATTTTTGCTTGTCCCTCCATTCCTTTCTCCCTCCCCCTTATTTGTTACCCTTCCCACTTGAACAATTTCTTCCCTTTCCCAATATAATGCATTTTAGTCCTTATTTACACTTTCAGTTTCTCACATCAGAGAAACAATGCAGTATTTAAACATGTGTGTCCAATTTATTTTGCATAAGAGTCTTGTTTCAAAAATGGAAACAAAGGTTTTGTAAATAAGGAGGGAAAAAGGGTTGAAGGGAGGGGAAGGGAATGGGAAAAAAATCAAGCAGCAAGATGTACCATGTACAGGTACAAATTCTCTATGATGAATGTTATCATTATATCTAAAATGTACCACTAAAATAAAATTTTTAAAAATATGCTTATTGCTAAGGAAACAATTTCCTCGTGGAATCCAATGGCAAAGTGATGACAATCAGATGATCAGAAACGTGACATATATTTTAAATCAAGAAGTGCTGACTGGTGCTTAAAGAGCTTACACAGAAGGACTACACTTAGGGGTGTTGGTGGGGAAGACCTAGTAGGGGGAGAGTGAGTGGTTTTAACAAAGAAAAAGAACTATGCAAAATCTCTGAGACTGAAGAAAGTATGTTTTTTGAAAGGATAAAATAGAAAGAAAGAAAGAAAGAAAGAAAGAAAGAAAGAAAGAAAGAAAGAAAGAAAGAAAGAAAGAAAGAATAAAATAAAATAGATCAGTGTCACTGGAGTACAGAGGCAGAGAAAAAGATCAAGACAAATTTATAGTGATTAACAGAACAGACAGAGACAAAAAAAAATCACTGAAGCAATCTTTCAACCTATATTAAAACCTTTGTAACTTAATAACAATAAGAAACTCTTAAAGGGTTTTAAACCAAGGAATTATATGATACAATTTGGGATTTTTCTAGGTTTTTCAATGAACTTTAAGAGACAAAAATTGAAAGCAAACAATCAATTAGGAGATTCTGAAACATGAATGTCTTCACAAGCCACAAGAGCAATTAAAAACAGAATTAAAGACTTTTTAAGATTTTGGCTACCATCCAATTTTGACAGCCTGTGATTCGGTACATGCACATATTTATGTGACTTAAAATTATCATGAAAATATCAGGCAGTAAATTTTAAAACCTCCCATTATATATTCATTAACCCAAACTGAAACTTTAAAAGATCAGTTTCTTACTGATAAAGTTTAGTAAGTCAGTTAGAGATGACTACATTTATGTTTAGAATTTTTAACCATGGCATATTTGTAATGATCAGAAGGCCAAAGTTTTATAAATTAGGAATTAAAAATTTGGAGATAATCCCCTGTGAAAAACTGTGCATCCTACTCAAGAGTGCAGAAATTAAATAAACTCCTTCTACTCACCCACCAGCAGTGCATGGCCTAAAATCCTATAGAACAAATTATTGGCCACCTTCAGGCCCCAGGCCTTGCCCAGGTCGAGTCCTCTGCTGACAGAGCTCCAAATGGTGCAGCCCTGGATGTAGGAACCTGAGCAGGAGAGAGTAAGGTAGAAGTAACAGCTAACTCTCAAAGGCCCCTTGGACTTTGCTGCCCATGTCCAAAGCAGTCTGTACTATAGCTAAAAATATCTTCCTAACAATGATGAAACTGAGAAGCTGTGTGGGAAGAGGTGATCAAATCAAGAAAATGGGCAACTTGGGTTAATGGCCCTTAAAGATAAACAGGTTGAAATCCAAGGATCAAGTCTGAGAAAAGAAAATCCTCTGAGAAAGAGGAAGTATGGCCAAACCTCAAAAGCACCCATGGTTCTCAGCATTTCTGCCTGACCACCACCTGTGGCATAAATCCTCATCACAGTACGGTAAATGAGAAGGCAAGAACTGTGAAGGGTAATGCTTACTGATCAACACTGATCTCTGAAACCTGCATCTTGATAAGGAGGCACGATCATTATTTCTTGAGCTATATCTTACAAACAAATTAAAATTTATAACTTACAGAGCGGTGGTATTCTTAATCCAAGATGGACAGAGATTTCTTTTCCAAATTGTTACCAAAGCCAGAAGTTAACCTGATAATCATGACTCTCAGATTTGAATATGGAAAGTCTAAGAAGTTACAGGGGAAATATCCTCTACAATGCTGAAAGGCATCAACATTTAGGAAAATCACGATCCTGCATCTGGTCCCCTCAAATTAGATTATACAACCTAGATCATTCAGTGAATAAATATTCCCTGAGCATTAGCTGTGGTCAGGCTGCACTTGATCACATTTCAGTCAGTGATGGGATGCATATATGGTGGCAGGCCAGTAAAACAGAATGAAATGAGAAGCTCTTATCATCTTGCAACATGGCAACAATCAAAATGTTGAAGCACCTACTGCACCACCAGAAATGTAAAAGCACAGCACTTTCAACTATGTAGAGTACATAACACTTGATAATGATAATAAATGACTATGTAACTGCTTTATATGTATACTATATTATTTTAGAGTGTAGTCCTTCTACTTATAAAATTTTTTTAAATTTTCCATAAAACATTATACTATGCTGTGCCAACAGAACCTTCATACATCTTGTGTTTACCTCCTTTCTCGATTGCGTCAAGAAGCCACCAGACATTGTGATCTACACCATCAAGATTTGTATAGTTGTACTTACTCTACAGTATGCAGGCTCTGCACACCTGTCTGCTTCACACTCCCAGGAAAGTAGCTCCACTTCAACCCTCCCTCCCCCATTCTGCCAGGCAGAAGACTCCTCTGAGTTGGGACAAGTGCACACAGAAACTCCTTCTCCTCTGCCTGGACTCCCATAGTGCTGATTATTTATACTGCTCAATGTCAGTTTGCCTGCAGTCACAACACTACTAGGTGGTAGTGGCAGGATTCAGAGCATGAGGCCGTGCAGCTCACTCACTTATCAGTGATGCTTCTCACATTTTACTCCTTAGATGACTCATTCCAGAATAATAAGCCTTGCATATTTAAAATTCAGATCCCAAGGCTCAACTTCAAACTCTACAACTGATTTTTTAGGTATACTAAATTTGAAAACCACTGATGTTGAATATAAATAAGTATCCACCTATAAATCCCTCAAATGCCACTTGTCGCCTCTTAACGGGCCACCAGTTCCATATGGGAGAAGACAGGAAGTAATAAATGTTTGATCCCTCACCTCTCATTGCTCCCACCAGAGTGATGGAGCTCAGGGGCTTGTGGAAGGCGCGCCCCATGTCTTGGAACTGCACCCCCTTCAGCTGGACCCGGCTGGGCTCCTTCAGGAAAGACTGAATGATGACGCTGGCCCCCAGATCCCTGGCTCCCAGCATCTTCTCACTCTTGGAATATAAACAGTGCTGCAGATTCCCTGAAACACAGAATGAAGTCCAGGGGACCTAAAGCAATAGAACATGTTTCTAGACAAATCTCTGTGTTTGGAAGGCACTTCCAGAGCAATGGAAATCCATTATTTCTTTCATGTAACAATTTTACTTTTACTTTGATTCCCCTCTGTGGATTATTAATTAAAAGATCTGATTGCTACAACATGATGTTGCCTTTATTATTTCCAGAAACCACTAAAACAATCATTTTAATTACTGCACAAAATGACAGATTATAGCCCACAAATTTAACATACAGAGATGATTATTTCATCACAAGTGATCCCTGGAGGCAATGTACAATAAGAGGCCTTCTCACAACTTCTGTTGCTACAGTGTTGGAACCTCAGTGTCCATGGCTCTTTCTGTAGACACAGGACATTTGGTGATGTGAACCAACCTCTGGATGAAGAAGAAATCACTTCCTGAGCTGACTCTTTATTATCTATATTAATGAACCAAGGAAGTGGCAATGATACAAAACAGTGTGCCATTCCACAGTGAATTTCAGAATCCAGTCATTTGCTAACACCCAGGAAATGAATATATAAAAGGTAAATAAAGAGATGCTTTATATTTGCATACTTGATCAGAATCATTTGTGCCAGTAATGCATGACATTTTCAAATGACCAGGCTTCATATTATAAGATTTAGTTAGCTTGTTCCACACTTCAGCCCCATGCAAAAGGCTAAGAGACTTATTCTGAGAATATTGTAGTTACATTTAAGATTTATGATGAAATCAAGAATGTTTTCCATTAGGAGCTAACAGATTTCTAATGGCTCAAACCCTTAAGCTGGGCCTGGTGGTGCGCGGCTGCAATCTCAGCACTTGCGAGTCTGAGACAGGAGGATCACTGCAAGTTCAAGGCCAACCATCTTAGGCTACATAGTGAGTTCAAGGCCACCCTGTACTATAGAAAAAGACTCTGTCTCACAAAAAAAAGGTCTCACATCCAGAAGGATGTTCTCATTGGTCACATGATCAAATTCGATGTTTTGCAAAGCGTGACCTGAGAAAAATCTGTATGAGAACTATCAAGCGAGTTTGAATGGCAGGCAGATTGCAGTTTGGCAAATTTGTTGATCTACAGTTAATCAATCCTAACTCACTGTTATCCAGACGTACTTTACAGAATGATGCATTTGAGAGCCAATGACTTGGGTGGAGGAAGATGATGTCAAAATCTCTCTCCACACCCAACCACAGAGCTACATCATACCTACATCCAACTACACGCGGATACCACCCAAATTTTTAACCTTAGCTTTGACATTTTTCTGAGTTTCAGACATTACCAGACATTTCTACCATGTTGCTGGCCTGCCATCTCTGTTTCAACATGCACAAATTTAAACTCACGATTATCACACTCCCACCCCAAAACATGCTCCTCTTCCCATCTCAGTAAATAGCCTCATCATCCATCCAGAGCTCATGCCTGGAAGTCATCCTTGACACCCACACCATCCTGGACCAAAGTTGACAAATGATGTCTTCACAACATGTGAAAGCCTCATAATCTACAGCCTGGAAAACCAAAGCATAACCTACTAAACTAACCATCCCTGAAATCGATGTTTAATAGGCACATCAGTGTGATTCAGTGCCTGCTATTCTGCTAGAAGATAAATGGACTTTTCTCACCACTTACCTAAAGTATGTGGTGGTTCACTCAAAAAACAAACCCCAAAAGGACTGGAAGAGCAAGTCTAATCAATAAGAATGTGCTGTCTGAGCCTCTGATCCTGGCATTAGGGTTTTCTTGAAAATCTTAGAAGAAGCCTAGACTCAAAGTTAGGATTTTATAATAGCATCTAACATGAGAATGCAGTTCAGCTCTGCAGTTTTAATTCTTTAACAGGAACCACCACCCACCAAAAATGTAGTTATTATTTCTTTTGGTTTTTTTTTTTTTTGTCTATCTCTTTCAGAAGTGTTTTTGGAAGTGAAGAGGGAAATGAAGCAACGATATATCATGAGCATTCCAAAAGTTCCAGAACATCATGGCCATCTAAGGGTCAAGAGCTTATTCTGTTTTGAAGGGAATCAACCATACCATGGCCACGTGTCACGTGAAAACATTCTTTTCACTCATGAGACTTTCTAACAAAGTACTTCTCTACCTTCTGGAACATTGGTTTCCTGGCATGAAGCGAGGTGCTCCCTCCTCTCCTGAGTGAGATTTCCTTTTATGGTAATACTCCTGCTGAGCAGAGCAACTGTGGCCTTTGAAATTCGGCGCTCTCCAGCCACCCAGTACTCTATGCAGTTGTGAGAATATCTGAAAAAAGAAAAAGAGGAAGATACAACTTGAGGACATCACTCCAAATCTTAGGAATCATAAGTCATGAGATTATTGAGATTCTTCCTCTGGGATCTATTTCTTGGCGGGGGGTGGGGGGGTGGTGCTGGGGATCGAAGTCAAGGCCTTGGCTTGCTAGGCAAGCACTCTACCACTTAAGTTAAATCCCCAGCCCCTGAGATCTATTTCTTTAGCAACTCAAATACCAAAGAGTGAGTGAGCCACGCTCAAAGAACATGAAAATCAGGAAGTAGGCTGATTATTGCACCAACCTCTTGCTGTAAAATAGAGTTGTAGAGCCTCACAAATTATCTGTGAATTCTGCATCTTCACATCACTTCACGTTTTATAATTTTCTTGTTAAAATATCTAGCATTTTTAACACAGAAAAAATCATCAGAAGACAAATGTCCCGACTGCAATGCAGTTAGGACCTTGTCTTCCTCCATGCAACTTAGCCAAGCTGACAATCTGTACCTCAGAGGTGACCTAAGATGGAGGTCTGCGTGGTGCACGGTTTCCACAGTGACAATCTCTTCCAGCAGGCCGGCACCTCCAACCCCTGTCCCACTGACAATGACAACTTCATCCCCTGGGTGCCAGTCCACAGCATCTTCCAGGGCCAACACTGTGTCTTCCGCATGGCCAGCTGCTCGAAGGTGGGTGATGGTGACTTCCGGTAGGGAACCTAAAGCAGCCCAAAGGAAACTTGCTTGGACATTTTAATAAGAATGTGAGGTTACTCAAAGAATTCTGTGAAAAAAGAATCTTCAAAAGCAAGCCTCAGAATCATTGAGTATCTTTTTTTGACTAGCAGTGTTTTTAGCTGGAGATGGGTTTTCGAGACAACATTATTTTTCTCCCCTATAAAGGTGTAACAAAAGTGATACAGCATGGAGTAGTGAGGTATGAAAAACAATACATTTAGATTTGTTACCATACTAAATTTAGACTTGAATTACAGGTTCCTTTGGGTAACATATGAAGTCAAAAAAATTTAGTGAATGTTTAAATTTTTGAAAAGTGAGTACACTAAGACATATTGCCATTAATCCCCCTCAGAATACTCCTGCTTGCTTAAAATACATTTATCCCATCATTCTTGACACCTTCTGAAGCAGTTCTGGAAGTCCTCTGTTGGGGGTATCTTTAGGTGAATAAGGTGGATGAGAAGATGAGGGCAAACTGTAATATTTTTACAAGCCTGCCTGTTCCAGCAGAATTCACCATTTTTAAAATCATACTTCATAAAGACATGAGTGAAGGAAGATTTCCAGAACTGCTTTGGAACGTGGCAAGAATATGGGATATGTGTGTTCAAAGCAAGGGAGTGTATTTTGAGGGAGTTTAATGACAATGTCTTTCATTGCAATAATTTTTTAATTTAAACATTCACTGTATATTTTGATTGTGTCATGTACTTATGAGTGAGATTCAATTTTTTCAATTAAAAATAATTCTCATGGTGTCCTATCAGAGGGTTTTAGGAAGATTAAATGAGATAATATTTATGAAACACGTATCTTGAATCTTGCTGTATTATAGACCCTTGATATGTTAGTTTATTTCTTTCTTCCTTGTATCATGTTGTTTCTTGAAGATGAGATTTTATTATTTCTTTCTTATTCCAGAAAGAAAAAAATGGTAGACTCTGATACAGAAGTCTGTAACTAATTTCCCACAAGAGGATATCAACCAACCTTGCAAATCATGTAAGCAGGATGAAAAGTCAAAACTACCTCGAAATGGTTGTCCTAAATCTGAGCATCTTAAATCCCTTCAAATTCTGACACTGAGCATGTCTAGGACAAGACTGTCAAGCAAAGTTAAAGAAGAGAAGATTCATGACTCTAGCTATCTCGGTGTGTGCTGTCATCTGGCATGCTCATCTGGCTGTCCTCACACCGACCACGCTTGCCCTTTACTATGTGAGACTTAGAAAGCCTTCTGCCTCACAGTTTACTTGAGACTTTTCCAGCAAGCATCAAGGCAAATATTTTTAAGGCATTATCTAAAGCAATATTTCAGAAAACAAGTGGCTTACTCCCAACTTCTTCCTCCACCCTCAGTACGTTTCCTTCCTCCTTTGTAATAGATCATAATTTACCAGCTCACAGCAAATTTCTGTCCTCCCTTGTTGAGCTAAAGTAAAGTAATAGTACTTGACTCTCTAACTACAGAGGTGGCCAACAATAAATCATTTTCAAATTATTTTAAACTTTCCTCTTTATTTGTCTGTGTGTGTGCAGGCAGTTGGACCAATAATGTTGTTCTAGGCATAGAAAGGTCTTTGGGTTAATGATGCAATTTCTGAAGTTTACTCAGGCAATAATTTTATCTTAAAAATTTTTTACAGAGTTCAAAATTTCTAATTATAGGGCAGGTGAAAATTAAGACATAAATCATCCCAAAAGAAAATAATTTTAATTTTAGACCTTATTCGTATATCTTAACCTTTGGGAACAATAAAATGAAATAAAATTTAGCTATATGTATATGTATATGCATGTGTGTGAATTTCTCTGACCTGTTTTTGATTGTCTACATACAAAAATCTTTACCAAGCATAGAAAAATGTTTATCAAAGATAAAAACACTATCAAACACTTTGATCAGTTGTTCACCTACTCAGTTAATATGTAATAATTATGTATCTAGCAACATACAACATATGTATCTACCAAGCTACATATGGCAGAACCAACAGTAGTGAAAACAAATATATTTTTCAACTAATCATTCTTATAAGTAACGATCAAGTCAGGGTGAATGAAAAAATCACAGACTCTTCAAAATGCATGTTTGACTTAAATCCTTTTGCATGTTGACAGAGCCTCTAGAAAGTCACAACTTATCTGATAATATTCACTCTTACCATAAAAATTACATCTCTCTTCATATAAGTAAACGTCAATTCTAGATGTTTCATGAGTGTCAGCCTCTTATGTCCAACCACATAGTAGATACTGACATGGATGTCTTTCCATCATCTCAAACTCCAGATGTCAAAATAATTGTGACAGTTATCTGAGCGAGATGCTCTGCAAACAGCTTTTACTATTCTAACAATTCCTTGTTATATTCTTTTTGGGGGGGGGTTGGGGATCAAACTCAGGGCCTTGTACTTGCTAGGCAAGTGCTGTACCACTTGAGCTAAATTCCCAGCCCCTTCTTTTTAAAAAATATTTTCCTAAGTTTTTTTTATCTGTATCCCTTCTTTGTCCACTAACCTGCAGTATTTCCCTAGAGTGCTAGGTAATCAAGCCCCAAATCCTTTTCCTGATTTTCCCAAATTCTCTGTAACTTGATCCTTTTTTTTTTTTTTTACTATTTCTGACTTCTTAACAAGCTTTCTATTCCAGAAAGCCCAGTCACTTTACCTGCTCTCATTTAACAGCATCATTCCTACCTTCACCCATTTGCCAATTCTAACCCTGCCACCTGTGCACCCTGCTGTCTGCTTTCTCCTATCCTTCCAAAACATAGCTCAAGCCCCACCTCCTCCACTGAATAGCAGAGAGCATCAGCTTCCTCATTAAGATGCTAATCCTACACCTTTTCCTCCGGAGTTTGTAGTGGTATGGGATCCTTACTCAAGTAGAAGCTGGAGGTATGGATAGAATTCAAGTACGGCGAGTTCTCTGGGTAGCTGATGGGCCATTTATTTGAGTTGCTTCGCCTAAGAAAAGAAGCTTGCACGAAGAAGCAGATAAGGAAGCAGAGGATGCCCGGGAAAAGGTCTCAGACACTGCCCATCTCCTGACTGCAGCGACTGAAGACCCTGACCACAGTCGGGGACCAGACTGACTCTGAGGGAAGAGCCTGAAGGAAGTCTCTGGATGGCTTTTGTACTTGACGCTCCTCTGCCTGAGAGTCTCCTGTTAGGTTTGCCTCCGTTCCTTAGAAAAATATTTAACTTGACTCCTGAAGTAGTTTCCAATCCCACCCAAGGAAACCAACCCTGTGTCATAATCCATCATTACACCATGTCTCTCTCCTTCCTACACTTGACACGACTGTAATTTTACCTCTATTTCAGCAAGTACCTGTTTGTCTCCTCCACTAAACATAACATCAAAGCCATCCCTATTTTGTGACTATTATGACACCAAATCAACTCAGATAGTAAGCACTCCATGAGCTCATCCTGAATGAGAAAAACCAAGACCAAAACATGGAGAAACGCGGTCCTCAGCACTCTGCTGTCCAGGTGATCAGTGTGGGCCTGAGTGGCACGAGAAGGTGCACTCTGGGACTCTGTGCACCTCCACACTTCGGGGCTGACCATTCGGGGACAATGACACCTGGACCTTTGGGGTCCCCGGTTCAGTTTCCTCACGGTGCTCCCCAGCAGCAGGGGAGGAGTGAGGCACCCCCGACACACACACACCTTCCTGGGCAGACGCAATGATGAAGGGAGCCGGAGCAGAAGGGAAACAGCACAAAGAGGCCTCCTGGTAACTATGACTGTCAGACCGGTTGACTGACTCATATGAAGTACATCAGGAGAACACCCACAGCCAGCAAGTAAGGGCCAGAGGGATGTTGAAAAGGGCCAGAGGTTCTGTGGGGGCTGGAGGATACAGGCAGGAACATTTTTGTCATCACTACTGACATACCCTCAAGCTGAGCAGGCTGAGAGGAACCTGGAGAGGTTTCTACAGTGATATAACCTATAATCAGTACCAAATATGTCAGGTCTAAATCATTCTCCACTTACTGCTGTGTATACACAGGGGTCTATTGAAAAATATGGTTAATGTTTGTATTTTTAAAAATGTATTACAGTAAAAGACACATTTCCAAGAACAGTGAGATAAATGTGTTCACAGGAAGGGGGGACATTTTGACAGGGAAAAATGGCAATGTGCCTTTTACTGTAATAAATTTTTTGCTTAAACATTCAGTGTTTATTTTGATTGGTCCATGTTGATCAACCATTTACAGTAATTTCTGCCACATAAAAACATTTGGTGTGTTCTTATCCACCTTCTTTACCAGTTCTGGCACCACATGACTTCTGGCTCTTCTCCAACCCAAAACGACGGTGACAGCTCAATGTCTTGAATCAATTTGGGAAACTGAGGCAGCCGTAACAGTGCAACTAAAGACACTACCAAAAGGACACTTACAGAACTGCTTCAGAAAGCAGCAAGAATGATGAATTAAGTGTCTATGAAGCAAACGAGGCAGTGTTTTGAAGGGGATTAATGGCAATATGTATCTTACTGTAATGAACTTTTTCTATTTAACATTAGCCGTATTTTTCTACCACACCTCCTATTTCCCAGCCTTAACAGTGCCATGAATGCAGAGCCACTGCTGTCCATTTCTTTTACATACGTCACAGTCCCTACCACACCCAGGACTTATAATTACATTTAACTCACAGTGGTTTAAACTAATTATTTTAAATATTGCTTCTGGACAATCGCTTCATTCGATGTTAAGTTCCATTAGATGTACACCCAAGTAAGTGCACAATATCCAATATGAAAAAAAGAGAAAACAATAACACAAACATGTATTGAGAATTTCAAATAAACCTAGCCCATGCTAAGCAGTTTCCCCTTGATGTAAGAGCTGTTTCTGTTTTGTTTTGCTTGGTTTTTTTAAATTTTCATTTTAATTAGCATATTTAAATATGCTAATAATTAGTATAAATAAGAAACTAAACTTCCTCAAGGGCAAGGATGACGAGATGTCAGCCCCAGTCCCTGACCAGGTCTTCTGATTCAGGACCAGAGAGCTAGGCCAGCAAGAGAATTCCTAGCCTCCAAAATAAGTGTATATTAATTGTGCCTAGTTAGCTTTTAATTCTCAAAAATTATGTGTGTTCTAGGTGCTATATAAATGCCTTGTGAGGTGGACTAAATGTCCCCTCCCATGAAGGGAGCCTGTACATGTGGCACATATGGGGCATTTCTCTTCACAGAGCTCTTGAAATCTATGTTGGGTGCCTCCCTTCCTTTCTGTACCACAAATTTTTAAAAAGACATATGAAAATACAATTTAAAAAGCTCGATAATTTATAAATATGCTTAAATGACAACAGACTATGCCTTTAACTTGTAATTTAATACAATGTTTAACCACACTGAGCTTTCAACATTGACCTGTTAACCAACAAACTATTCATTTACTCCCACTAATGACTTCTACTCATAATTGTATTTCCTACAAATTATTGTTCAAGCATTTCAGTGTCATTCATCCATAATTACACAGTCCCAGAAAACCATTCTTACCAAATGTGCATGGAGAGAAAAAAGTAATCTTTGTGGGTTGACACACTTTAAAATCACTCACTGTCCTATTTATTCTGTAAGACTCAAATCTTTATTCCAAGTGAATAGCTGCCAAGACCTTCTCAAATAATTAGAAGGGATGGAGAGAGGAAGAGAGAGAGGAAAAGATGAGAGGGAGAGAAGAACCACTTCATTAAAATAATTTTCACATCAGAATGGAAAAAGAAAGGAACTCACAAAACAACTGGAAACATTGTTCTCAAAATACACAATTTCCTCCTTATTACTGAATGCAGCTTTTCCAATGTCCACAGAAAAACAATCACTGCTGTCTTTTCTCACGTATAGAGAAATGCGGGCCGAGCACTGGGAAGACAAACATGAAGAGAACAGAGTCTCTTTTGGCCAGCATGATCTACTAGTACAGGAACATACAAACAAAAAAGCAGCATGCTAAGTGTTGAGGTGGAGGGACACGCGGGGTGTATCCACACACAGACATGGGGTACCTCACTCACAGCAAGGAACAGGTTGTTGCTGAGAAATCTTCCCACGAGAGTGAAACTGAGCTGGATTTAGAAGATTGAGTCAGATAACAAAATGAGAAGAGATGGCATAGAGACATTTTTCAGATGGCATTTCTCTCTGCCCTTCAGAACTACCTGCCGTGATATCTCCCTTGGATATGGACAAAACCTGCTGGGGCAGCCTAGATGAGCTCCGCCATGCATGACTGTGAGCCTTCCGCACTGTCACTGGTCATCTCCGGTGGTCCTGCTGAGTAGTGAACATGACTGTCTGGAGAACAAGGTGGACAGAGCAGTCCTCTGAATGTGCAGATCAGCTAGCTGCATTTGCAGCTGATCAGCACACACTTCTACACTGTGATGAAGGTGAATAGGGTGGAGTATTCCAATGCTAAGAAGAACAGGCTTTAGACTAAACCTACCCACAGTTATTGGACGGCATGATGAACCATACTTTTATACAGGTATCCAACAAGAGCTACCTTCTGGGTCTATGCAACAGGAGCTTCAGATTTTTGCTACTTTGATTCAAAATAAATGGCTGATAAAAAAAAAAAAGAGCGCACTGTAAGGTAAGCAGAAATATTGGGACCTTATTTCAAGCTCTGATGAAGATCTTAGTCTCTGCTAACAAGCGCCAGGCTCAGGCCATAAAGGACTCCAGGGGAGTGTGTTCAGAGTCGACAGGGGTAGAGCTAAAGGCTCCCGTGGACTGCCTTTAACACTCCTTCTGTTCATCATGCCACAAACATATAAAAATCCAGGTACTTTTTTGATTAGACAGGTAACCACTTTGATAATCATCCCTAGGATGCTTTGGAGTAAAGGTGATAAGAGAAAAAGGGTTAATTTTAAATAGCAATTTATTTGCAGAAAAACAAAAAAAGTATAATATTTGAAGTACAAATACATGGAAACAAAAAAGAAGACAATAAAATGACTCCCAATCTCATTGCAATAGATTAATATGTCTTTCCTATCTTTCCTTTCCTATGTGTACAAGTTAACAAAATTTCATATTTATACAAAAATGTTATAAGTACATATATATGCATCTTTTCTCCTTTTTTTATTTTCACTAGAAAATAATTTATTACAACACAGCTGTATCTGATGAAAGGGGGCTATCAAGTCCCCTCCCACAACTTGCTGCTCAGAAATCTGGTCTTGGTTGTGTTGTGAGGCTTTGCTTGAATCCAGGAATGTACCAAATTCTAAGGTGTCTTGGTGGGTTACCACCAGGCTGCTGCTGGATGCTGTGAAGGCTCCATGGCCTGTGCTGCTGAGGCTGCTGCTGGTACTGCTGCCACCTGATGCTAAAGCCAACACTGGGAGGATGACACCTCCGATAAGCCCCAGTGGCCAAGTGCTCCGTGGGAGGGGAGTGGGAGGGTGCTCACTAGGAGAGAGCACTCCATCTAGGGCAGGTGGAGCAGAACATGCATACCACTGTTTTTGTAAATTCCCTTTATCTACAATAGTGACAACGCAAATTTCTTATCTTGCAATTCTAGAGATCTAAATTCTGATACAAAGTCAAGGTGTTGTCAAAGATGCTGCTTCTGGAATCTCAGGAAAATCTGTATCTTTGCTTTGTCAGCTTCCAGCAACTGGATGTTGTTTTTGATTTGTAGTCTCTTCCTTCTTCTTTAGAGCACCTCACTCCAATCTGCACTTCGTCACCATCCGCCTCTCTAACTAGCTCCTCCTGCATCCTCCTTACAAGGATCAATGTTATGATAATTATCCAGGATAATCTCCCTATTCAAGATCTTTAATTTAATTGCATCTGCAAGTTCCCTTTTGCCAAATAAGGTAATAGTCACGTTAGTGGGATCAGGTTATGAGCATATTCAAGGATAATCTTTCAGCCTACTAAAATTGCCTTGTTGAATAGTGTGAAAAATGACTAGCTACTTGGTAGAAAAAAATATAACTTATAAACTTATCAGAGCAAATTCTAGATTGTTCAGCAGTCAGCAATACTTTCCTGTAAAGAACCAGATAGTAAAGAGTTTGGGATCTACAGGCCACTTGGTTTGTGTCATAACTGCTCAACCCTGCCACTGTAGTGCAAAGCATTGGTTAATATCTAAACAAATAGGCATTGTTGTGCTTCCATAAAATTTTGTTTATAAAATCAACATAACTAATTAGATCAGGTCCATGGGCCATAGTTTGCTGATCCTGGTTAAAAACACAAATGTTAAAAGAAAAATAAAAAGAAGCAAACGTACTAAGATACAAACAGGTAAATGTCACAGTTTTTTCTACAGAATTTCTGAACGTGAAACCAAGGGCAACAATCAAAAAAAAAAAAATCTGCAAATTTGCTATTGCAGAGATCAGAGAATTCCACAAAAATAGTGAAATATAACAATTTGGGAAAGAAACTGGCTCAATCAAGAATGGTACAAAGGCAGCCAGAAAGAGTTAAGCCTTATTTGGAACCCCAAAATAATTTATAGAATTATAATTGAAAAGCCAGTTTCCAGAAGGAGTGTCTTTCTTATGTGCTTCACAGGGAAAAGCCAGATGTGTACGTGTGAAACAGAAGCACCCTAAGTAGATCTTAAGCCTACAAAGAGAACAGAAGCCCTAGTTATCTCCCACTCTGGGCTGCAGTTTCATCATCTTTAAAATGAAAGTAATAATCTTTCCTCCTTCACATGGTTGTTGTGAGAGTTGGATGAGAAGAAAAAATGGGAATCAGCTCTGAACATTATAAAGTGCCAGGATGTAGGTAAAATCCAATTTTAACAAATACTGAATATAATACCCAATTCAATGATACTCTTTGTCCATGATTAGGCAGGCTGCTAATAGTTTTGCTTTGATGATGCACAGGAAAGAATGATCTTTGAAGGAAAAAAATCACACGTTTCTGCCTAAATAGCTTTCAATTTACTGAAACTTGAACTTCTTGTGGTACTCAAAATGTAAAAGATATAAAAGCTGGATTATGCTAACCAGTTAATAAATGAAAAGAAGGTTCCTCTTGGAGAATAGGGCTCAAGAGGCAGGGAAGCAAGGCACAAGGTCGAAGCAAGGGTCCCAAATGATGCACTAGAGCTGTGGAAGAAATTTTGGATTTTATTGTAGGAACAACGGGAAACCACTGAAGAGTTCTAAGCAAAAGCATGATGTAAACAGATTTGTTTTTTTAAAGATGATCTTGACTCCAGGGCAAAGAATGAATTGGAGAGGAACACGAGTGTCAAATAAAAGATAAATTAGAAGGTTTACACAACAGTCCAGACACAAGTTGGACAGAAACTACACAGTATCACACACTAAGGAGACAATAATGGAAATGGAGAGAAATATACAGGCTCAGAAACTGAAATAAAAAGATTTGGTGGTGAACAAAATATCAGAAATAAGAAAATGAGAGATTAAGAATAACAAACATTTTCTGGCTAACAGGTCACCGGAAAACAATAAACAACTCTCATCCTTTTTAGAATAATAATGAGACGATTTCACCAAATCAAAACTGTAGATACATAGTAACAATGAAAGTGATAAATGTTTACTGAATAGTTGTTTGAGGTTTACCATTGTGCTTACTAGTTTATATATTTTATGTGGCTTACACCACATAAAATAGTAAGAATACTTCATGTCAGCTCCATTTTATAGATATGGAAACTGAAATTTAATTTTTGAAGGTGCACCAGCAGCTTAGTGGTAGAGACATGTTTGGGACCCACGCAGTCTCCTTCAGAGCCCAACAGCTCCTAACACTCCATCCAAGGGAGACTCCATGGTGGAGCAAAGTCAAGTTCATCTAGAGAAGATGAATTCAGCCACATCTTGGAGGAAAAAGGAAACTATAGAATTTTTCAGAGGAAAAGATGAATCTTGGAGCTAGTTATTTTCCCTTGAGAAGCTTTAGGTCAAGCTAAGAGGCTGGATATAATTTTGAATTATGTGTCCAAGATCAACACAGAGTCAGTTTTAGGAAAGGAGGTCCGCTTTGGTAACTGAAACGGTCAAATTCATGAACGTGACTGGACTGCACAGTTCCCAGACAAATGGCCAAACATTATCCTGAGTGCGTCTCTAAGGTTGCTTCTGGAGGAGATTAACATTTAACTTGGTAAGAATAAAACAGATGGCCCTGTGTATTGTGAGCAGTAGACCTCAGACAATCAATTAAAGATCTGAGCAGAACAAAAAGGCGGAGTCTCAGGGCACTTCCTCCTGACTCCTTGAATTGAGACACCAATCTTATCTGGTGCTCAGATTCAGACTGAAGTATTTGCTCTTCTTGGATCTCCAATCTGCCTGCTTGTAGACTACGACTTATGCCATCAGCTCCCCTGGTTCTCAGACAGGAAACTACACATTATTTATTTATCTTTGGCTGCCAGCTTGTTGGCTGCAGATCTTACAACTTTCTTACAGCTTTCTCTTCCCCCTTTCTCTCTTGTTCTCTTCCTTCATCCCTCCTTGTCCCTCTTCGTTGTTTCTCTAGAGAACCTCAATTAATATAGAAACATATTAATTCATGAGTAGTACAGTCAAAATAAAGTAGGAAAATAAATATAGAACTATATGAAAGGCTGAGGGACTATTTTTATTATTCATTCTACCAACAGTTGAGATTTGAGAAGGAAGTGGTTCATAGTATTTCAAAACAGTCCATTGTTCTAATTTGAGAAATACTTTCTCAATTTTTTGTATCTAAATATTCCTCTATAATATTAATATTTATAGTATGACAATAACTCTGCTTTTGCTATAGAATAGGAATTTTCTTATCACTAACTAATAGACATAGCTCTCCTCCCCTGCCCTACTGCTTCAACTCCATAAAGAGAAATTGTGTTGCCATTGATTAATTTCTAACAGTCCCAGGGAATAGGAAATCTATTAGATAAGAAAAAGAAATGGTTTCTATTTTTATTCTCTCACCCTTCAGGTGGATAATAAAAGGGTCCTGGAAGTAGTTCCATACAATCTGTCCTCTAATCTACAAAGGCCTAAAATAGGTGAACTAGACCAGGTCTCTCCTGAGCACTTGGACAAATTCACTCTTTTCTCTTCTCAGACCAGCTGGTGGGCTAGACTTACTGCCTCTTAAGTGGTAAAGTCCCAATTTTGTGCATGGCCTTAAAGTAACAAAGGAAGCAAGTTACTCATCCCTTCATTCATAGTTTAGACAAGAATTTATGACGTGGTATGTCATTGCTTAATAGCAATTCTCTTTTTGTCTTGGAACCAATTCCTAATGATAGTGATGCCTTTCCTGGCCATTGCCCTGTATGTCAAAATTCCTGAGATCCTTGATCCTCTAATTAAAATTATTTTAAAATCATCCTCACCCTTTTAGCACTGCCAAAACAAACAAATCTAGAAAACATTATAAAATACTTTTATAATCCTAAATTCACTACTAATTCTCGCTTTGGTTTTTTTTTTTTTTCTAGTGAAGTGTTTGGATTTTTCCATTTGAAAATCTACATTAGTAAAATAGTAAAAATGTTAGATTTTCAAATATTTAAAGCTATTTCTTAGCTGTCCATCCTCTTTCATTCTGGTTAGATAATACATCTCTTATTTTAATAAATGCTGCTCCTTCACCCTCAGATCATGTAGCTCTAGCTAGTTGTTCACACCCTGCTCCAACAAGGCCCTCCTGGCTCTTTCTGGGTTTTGGAATTCTACTTCTCCAGTCACAGACAGGAGCCCAAATAGCTTATGATTTAAATGGGGCCAAACTCAATCTCAAGGCTTTGCTCAAGCTTTTCATTCAAGTATTCGTGAAACAAATATTTCTCAAAAGGTCACTATGAGTCCAGGCTCTATTCTAGGAAATGGGGATTTGTAGATGGAACACAAAACTTTTTAGACAAAAGTAAAATCCCTGCCTAAATGATGTATATATTCTACTAGGAGGAGAAATAGATTAAACACCCAAAATGACAAATAAGCCAAACATAATGTATTAGAGAATGTTGAAACTAAGGAATGGGGGGAGAAAAGAAGAGATGTGAAATACGGTGAGGAGAACATTGGAATTTTCTTAGGAGTCAAATAATCATTGGGAAATACACACTGTCTTGTACCTGGAGCCAGAAGGCCCCATTTCAGCCTCCACAAGGGAGGAGTTTGACTGAAAATGAAGCCGACTCAGGGAAGAGCAGAACCAAGAGCTGCAGAGAAGCAAAGTCTTAATAACTTCGTCAGAACACCTGGACGCAGCTGCGCCTCAAGTTTGTTCCAGTTATATGAGACAATCGATGCCCTTCTTTTTTCGTTTGAATTGGATTTTCTGTCACTTACAACCAAAAAAGATTTAACTAATGCCAACACTTTCAAGTATATATAGAAACTTGAAGTACCTCGCAATGTGTTTCTAAGTGGGGTTCCTGCTGTACTTGGATTATTGAATAGCTAGAACTCATTTCCAATTAGCAGTATACATTTGCCTGTAAACACTTAAAATTAAAGACCTTAAAAACAGCATGTTCACTTAAACGTGTTTAAAAAAGGGCCTCAAAGTCTGGGTTATACCCTTAATTTATGGAACCTTTTCTTACAGATTGTTCCAAGGTCACATTTTTCCCAAATTTTTAGCAGCTACGCTTCAGCCATTTTACACAGAATGGTAGTATTTTGGAACTTCTGGAGTATCATTGGCTAGAACACAGAAAAAAAAAATCTTACTTTTTGTTAGTGATGCTGGTTAAGTTTTGGAAGGTATGCAACCAAGAAGCAAGGGACTGGTTTTAAATTTTCCCCGTCCTCCATTCTTCCCCTCTAAGTAATCTTTCCTTCCCATCCCTAAATAAAAACAAAACAAAAACACAGTGTGGTGGACTTAATGTGGTCAGCTTGAGCCAGAACGCCCAGCTGGACTGAGTTGGTGTGATGCTGGACGTACAGGATCCACCTGAGGATCGTTGCTGACGCAACATAAGGCAGAATGGGAGCCGAAGCTAGTTGGTGGGCTGGTTTTCCCAGGAGAAGCTCTGCTGCGGCTGGTTCTCCTCAAAGGAACTCAGCTGTTCTCTACTGTTGCTTCGGGAGAGCTCTGTTGGTCATCTCTGCTGCGAGCATCATGTCCTGGTTCCAGTAAAGATTTCTTCAGCCATCGTCTGCAGACATGGACGTGCACGGGGCAGCGCTGTGGGCTCCCAGCCCTTCTTGGGATCTTCCGGGTCTCCAGTGCCTACATAGACATTCAGCACTCCTCTAACATTTGGCTTGTGGGTGAATATTGTAACCTCTAAATGTCCTCTATCAAATCTGCTCTCTTACAACCATTGACTCTAGAAAATCTAACCGAGACACACAGAAAAAAAAAAATTAAAAATCCAACAAAACAACAATGGCTCTGCCCTTACAACCAACTTCCCTTGCAATGCCTTTCCATGTACGTGACAGGTAACGGAAAGGACTTCTGCTCCCACAGAGCTGAATAGGACACAAGCAAGGGACAAAGAGACGGAAAGCAGCCCATCTGGTAAGGAAGCCCTGAAACGTTAAGGAGTAGACATCTCCTCGAGCTTATTAAAAAAAAGCTGATGTAACTCTGCCATCTTAGCCATTTTGGAAGCAGACCCCACCAAGGCTGTATGAGTGACAGAAAGAGGAGATTCAAAGGAATCCTCAGTGATGAATCATCAGTGTGGGTGAGTAGGCCTCCTAGGGAGGGAGACCTGAAGGTACTTCTTCCCACGAGAGCGAAGAGAGAGGGCTTCGTAAGTATAACCACAGAGCTGCCTAGAAGGGGAGATGGGCTTCTTTCTTCCATATTGGATGCCTTCCTTTGTAACTTACTGATGGGGCTATTCAAGCTTTTCTGAGCAGGGGAAAGAGTTTTAGAGTGTGTATCCAGAACAGAGAAAGGGATAAGGACTGGCACATTTGTGGTGTGAAAAGGTTTGTAAGCTTCCCCCTGTGGAGCTCCCCACTGGGAAACTAGTGCAACAGCCTCCTACAGGGCTCCAACTGTCCCAAGCAGGCATCTGAGGAGAAAGAATAAGTAGTCAGCTAGTATTATCCAGAATGGCAGCAATACTCACCAGAGGCCACAGCTGCACAGTTAAGTGACAAGCTTGTTAAACTTCTTGCCTGACCTCTTCTCCATCCCTAACACCAAGAGAGTGTAAAATGGGAAGACTGAGGAAAGAATGAACAGACTCTGCGCCAACCACTCCAAGTGCCTCCAGCTAGTGAGAGGGGGATGTGAAATTTGTTAAGGAGGCCGCAGCTTTGAAATGGATTAAATACAACTGGCCTTTTTAATATGTGAAGTTAACTGGGAAACTATGTGAGACCCTTTGTTAAAGGACAGGTAAAAAGATCCACTAGAATATGGATGAAGATAGAGACCACAGGAAAAGAAGTTTCTTCTGCCTGGAATGTTTACAGAGCTGTGTGGCAGATTTCCACACATCTAGCATATTTCCCATGAAATCCCAGCTAGTACTTTGTGGTGATAAATGCTAGGGAAGAGTAGGAAACCTCTTCAACACTGAACTGAGGAAATCCAAGATCCCTGGAGAGGAAGAATAAAAGCCATAATATATACTAGAAAATTTTATTCCATAAAACCCTCAGAGAAATAAAGCTGTTAAAATTCTGGGAAACACTGAAATCTTAAATAGAATCAGAGCAAAAGTTTTTATCAATTTTTTAATCTCTTCTACTATTTGAGAAGACCTTCTATGTTCTAAGTTCTGTACTAGGAGTTTGACGAGTATTTTTATTTGCCTATTCCTAATACCTGTTTTATTCAGCCCAAATATGACAAATTATTTCAATTTCACATATGGAGTCTATACAACAGTAGATGTTGTACCATATTTGAACATTTCTGCATCTAAGTTTCAGTCACCTGGGAATGCAAAAGGAGTGAAAAAGGTGACTTGAATAGGGACAGTCACAGTATGCTGTGCCCCTGGGAGCCATATAGATCCTAAGCCTGCTAGGTAAATCAAGCAGACTGTGGGAGGCCTTCCCAGATTATTTTTTAAAAGAGCACAGAGCTCCTTTCCCTGGTGGTAGGAAACAGAAATCTTTGTGAAACCTGGAAATGCCGATGACCATACAGAAGAAGCCCAGAAAGAGGAGAGTGATGCCAACCCACGCAGAAACACCCAGAGGTAGGACTGAGTTCTGTGCATTCAGAATGCTGGAGGCTCTCACGTCCAAGGCCAGGCACCTCCATGTCCATCCTATGATTTGTTTACAAAAGTTCATAAATCCATTTACTTTTTTTGTCTAAGTTTATTTGCACTGGGCTTCTGTCCCTTAAAACCAAACTATTTAAAAGTAACGCAGCTACATACAAAAAAATGCTATGCCAAAGCTATAGTTTATATTCAACCCAAGAGAATAAGAGACAGAAGAGAAAAATCACATTCAAGAAGAAGTAGGTATGGGGCAGAGGGAAAAGGAGATGTTATAGAGAGAAAGGAGACCAGCCTGGAAATGATGGATCAGAGGACAAAAGAGCAGAGATCTAAAAGGTATATTGTGGGTATAGAGGAACGGTTATGAAATGAAAATGGGCTCTAGAAAGTTTCATCTCACACTGAAAGACAGACTCAATAGAAAACGTCTGAATCAGTCTTGGGCAAGTAAGAAATCACACACCAAAGGCCCCGGACTCCTCACAAGAATCTACACACCACATGTGAAAGGTTAACCCAGCAGAGTGCTTTTTGAGCCTCAATTTTAATAGTGACACTATTATTTTTTCTAATAAAATATTATTTTGAAGACAGATACATGAAATAAAGATAAAAGCAATGAATTGATTGGTTGAAGAATTCAAGCCTTCATTGCTTGACCCCAAATACTTCACTGTTTGCAAAACCCCGGAAGCCTCGCTGGGACACATCTGGATTTTGCACAGCACAGTGTGAAAATCCCTGAGCAGGAACACACTCTTACACACAGCCTACTCCACACTCACTAAACTGTGCTTAAACACAGCTCAATACTCTTTAGAAGGTGCAATAATAAAACATAATACAGTGCTTGTAAACAGCATGGATTTACACTTATACTTTATACTTACAGAAGAACAATAAGCCGCATGTAAACTTGCTTATCTAGAACATTTTCATTTATTCCTACTAAATTCATACGTTCATAGCAATTGCACTAGTGTTTTCCTTAATCATGTCCCACATACTAGTTTTTCTCAGAAATTTCCACTGATATTTAATGCCTACATCTTATAATTTCTTGAAAAGGACAAAGAAGTCCAGTCAAGGCCACAAGACTGCTTTTCTCCTAAGAAACTGTCAGCCAAATTTCTCAGGGAGGAACTGGAAATGAAATGAGAGACATTGATAAATTTCCCTGCTGAACAATCAATAAAAGCCCCACCGTCCTGCTCAGACTCCCACTGTGGAAGCAAGAGCCATAATTACATTGTCAAAAATTCAAGTTGCACCAGCTGACAGCGACCCCCTTGAAAAGTGACAAATGATTGACACTCAGTTCAGGGTGGCGAAGCTGGATTGGCAGAAGGGGTAGCCAAGGCAAAAGGCGAGAGTGAAATTTCCTTATTGATCACAATCACCCCAACCCCAGACCTCCTTTGGAGGAATCTTGAGACCTTTCGGTCATAGGGTCATATTAACATAATGAAGTGAGCAGGTGATGGGACTTACTAAATAATCTGAACTCCACCTGAGATTTAGAATATGTCCTGTTGGAATCCACTTCCAGACAAAGAAGTGTGTGTAGGTGTGTATGCAGGTGTGTGTGTGTGTGTGTGCGCACGCAGGTGGATGTGTCTGGGAGTACATGAATGTATGAGTTTTTCTGCATTTAAAGAAAGACATAACACATGCTTTCAGTTCTAGCTTTCCTTGTGACAGCTAAACAATAAAACCTGTCTGCTGTTTGCTTAGTGGTTTTAATCTATGATAAAAATCAGCTAGAGCAGAAGGGATACAGAGGGTGGTAATGAAGAGGAGGAAAGAAGGGAGTGGGGAGAATGGTATCACCGACACACAGACTGGTTTATGTGATTCTGTATGACCCAAGCTAGAACCAGGTTAGAGTTCATCAGTTCCCTCCCTGCTGAATGTCAGGAATCAAGCCTGCAAAGGACCTTCTGGGAGGCAGGGCCTGTTTCTGACTGCATCAAGGACCACGAAGGTGGCTTCCGAGAACGTTCTTGCAACCACAGCCGGCAGCAGAGGTTGCTCTGCGCTGGGAGCAGCTGTACCGCAGAGATAAAATCTCAAGGGATCTGCAGGTTGCAGGAACAGAACTGCAGGTGCTTGAGGGTGTTGCTGCCTTGTGATCCCCAAGGCCAAACCCTCCCTCACTCTAATGGAGAGAGGTAGGCATGAAAATTATTAAAGAGAAAAATCGCTAGGCAGAGTGGCCCCCGTGACACATTTTGGAGAAAAAAAAGCCCCTGCCCCCACTTTAAAATTTCCTCACCCCTAAAAAACTGGGTACTTAATTGTTTTGGAAAAGAATAGAGGCAAAATTGTGAGAACTACCAGTAGTCGTGAGTCACTATGTGCTGGAAACTGTGAAGAACGTCATGAGCCCAGAATATGAAGGGGTGATACGTTTGCTAGTTTTAGAGATCACTTTCCCCAAGGCCACAGCTGGTAAGCAGCAGAACCCAACTGATTTCTGATTCCCCAACTATCAAGCACTAAAGCTAGTGAGTCTCCAAGTACAGACAGGAGGCTGCCTGAATCAAATCACAGAGGGCCCCACTGAAACGCTCATACTCAGGGCCTGCCCCAGGTGCCCTGAGCCAGACGCTGGGGATGAGACCCAGAAGTCTGGACTCACAAGATCTCTCCTGAAGAGCTTATCGTGTGCCAAAACTCGTGGCTCCCGTATTATATTAACCTGGGAGGATGAGTAAGTATTGGGTCATTAGGGACTTTCTGGGTTTAAGGCAGTGAATCAAGTTGCTCACAGCTTTGCATATTTGACAGCAAAAGAAAATTAGTTTTTCTCTAAAGCCTCAGTGTCACCAGACCCACCTTTGGCCCTGGGAAAAGGCCAGCGAAATTACGTAACGATTTTAAGCATGATATACCACCATGCCGGAGGGGAAATCTGCTGGAGACCTCAGGTGGCGAGGGAGAGCGGGGAGGATTGATGAGCGGCGCGCGGGCCTGTGTGTCTCTGGCAGATACGTCAGGAGGAGGATCCCTTTCACCCTGGCGCTCTGCTCTCTTCTACATTACATTTCTTTACCGTGACTACGGCGCTGCAGCATCACATCAGAGAGGAAACAGCTTGGCTTTGCCTGGTTCCATGTGCGAGTCCCGTGGGTCGCACGAGGTCACGTCACCCTGGTGTGAGATCCTAGTCACCCCCGTGTGAGAAGGGGCTCGGGGAATGGGTTAACCAGCCGTTCTTGGTAGGTCTGAAAATACAGGAGGAGAGTGTGGACAGGAATGAGAGGACGAGCAGGGAGAAAGGCAGCACAGAAGAAATGGAAAGGGAGAGAGGAGGGAGAGATGGAAATGAGAGAAGCAGAGGGAAAAGGGGTCTCGCTCTCAGTATCTATCACACCCTATAGCTAGAGTAGCAACTTTTTTAACTTTCAAAATTCTCGAAGCATATTAGAAGCATCCGTTTTGTTTTCATCGCCCCCATTTTGGCTGCAAACAATGACACTAGGGATTTTCTTAGAACAAAGGACAAGGTTTATTTAAAATACAGGTAATGTAAGTGTATACTCACCAACCTTTTAACTTATCTCACATAACTTAAACATGAGAATGAGAAGCAGTTGGAATGAAAAGGGCAGAGTGAGAGAATCAGGACCAGTTCGCTCCACATTTGAATTCCACTTTCCGGCAGACTGCGGCTCTGGAATCCGAGGAATCTCAGGTCCTTCAGACAATCAAGAACCTGGCTAAGAGCTTGTTCTGAGCCCTTCCACTCTGTGCCCTTTCGTTCTCTAGCTGTTTCTCCCCCTACAGGATAAACAGCAACACTGTGGTTTGATGTCTCGAGTGATCATCTGTCACACACCTGTGGGTCTGTGTCACACACATCAGTGAGCACCAGCACACACCTGAAGATCATGGCTATTTGTGGATGGACAAGAGGCGCTCGTGGATCCTGGGCTACAAGATGTGTGTAAATCTGGCTGATTGAGGTAGGAGGGAAATAGACCTCTTTGGAAGGAGAACATGAGAATCAATATAGCAGGCTTTTGAACTTCTGCCCAATAGTTACTGGGTTTTTAAACCTTAAAAATTTTGATCTCCATTATCTAGCTTAATTAAACACATGAGGAAAAGATTTTGCTTCCTCTTATAATAAAACAAAAGAGGCTAGAGTCTAGTTTTTGGTAAACAATGACTGAGACTCACAGTTTGTTACAGACAGAACCTGGACAGAGAAATATGTCAGTCTCCCTAGCACACATGTGGAACAATCACTGCATAATAGGTGGGTTTTATTTTGTCATGCTAATATAGAAATGCCAGTGTAGAAATACACCATGTTTCCTGAAGTTTGGGATGTTATTTTGAGCCCACACTTTTGATCTTCCTTTGGCATGTGCTGTGCAACCAAAAGTATGCAAGTATCTACTGAAATATTTTTTTCTTATAGTTTTCCAGTTGATGCTAACAATTACTGTGGCACACTTAGTAATTTCTTGAAATTTAAGAGGAAAAGTCCATTTTGCAAAGTAAAATTAGGAGATCAGAAGGCAAATAAACTTGAAGCAGAAATACACAGTAGCCTAATCCCAGTTTTCTTCCAGCAACCCATAAACTTCTAACTCATCTGTGTGAGGACTCTGAGTCCAGCTGCAGTTGAACTCTATTCACAGGGTAGTAATGGTGGAGGGAAGAGGCTCACCAATAACAACAAAGGGAAGTTGACTTCATTTGGATCATAATGCCAGGATATCACACGTAGAAAAACATTAGTGTGTGCTAAGTAATTATATCAGTCAGTTTTAGCCAGTTTATGCTGCAATTACAAATGCAAATCTTATGGCCTTGTAACAACAGAAGTTTTAATTCTTTGCTCACAAACAAGATAGCAGTCATCACCTTTGCTACATGCCACCTTCACTCAAATGCCCACATTGAAGGAACTGAACTGATCACAGATAGGCTATTCTCGAGTGGAAGGAAAGAGCAAAATGGCTAAAGCATCACAACAGTTCCTAAAACTTCCACTGGCCGTGCAACCTGTCATTTCTGTTCACATGCCAGTAATCAAAGTAGGTCCACAGTTAAGCCTACTCTCGGTGGGCCGGGGAAGTACGTCCACCCATGCAGAGGCCGAGCACCTGACAGTGGGCAAAGCCTCCAACCCTCTCACAGGAAAAGGAGTGAATAATCGGGAACCATAGTATAATCCTCTATAGGAACCATAACAATTTTATTTGTTGTTTAAGGAAATCATGTCATGCTCTAATTGACCTGTTGCCTCAGCAACTAATAGCCAGGTGTTTTTAAATAGTTTTATCAATTGCCATTGCTCAGGCATTTGTTAGACACAGTCCTATTTCATTTCCCCTGGTCAGCTGCTAAACTCACCGTGCAGTGAAAGAGTTCCATTCCTCACAGCCAGGAACTTGACGCCATAGGGAAAGAAGGGAGCAGAGTGGGAACTCCCATAGAGTGTGATCTGAGCCTTGCCTTGGAAGGGCTTGTCCTCTGATCCAATCCGGAGCTCTCCACCATCAGAAACAAGGATGGAGTGGGCCCTGAGCTCAATGGGTCCTGGATCCATAAAAATCAGCTTGCCTCCTAATGGACAAAGAAAAACTGATCAGTTTCTATGAGGATGAGTCTCTCAGTTCCAGTGTCTGATGAAATCTCCTTCATTTATATACTTCGGGCATTTAGACTTATTTTATCTTACACTGTCTTCTAGAAGCACAGTAGGGTTTCTTAGACCCCCCCGCCCGCAGTAGAAGCCAGTTTAGGTTAGATGTTAATATTCACTGCATCTTTGTTTATAGTATTTTTGTGATGATCTGCATGACTAGCAATTTAGAGCTGGTTAAATAAGGGATGAGAAGGCAGCAACAGATTAAAGCAGTTTGTAAATTTAAGCCTAAAAAGACAGATAAAGAAATTAATAAGAAATATTGACAGAAATAAACGTGCCCAAACTACAAGAATTATAAGAACTAAAAAGAAAAGTCCTGGAAAATTATGACTAACATCATGGCATTTGCAGCATTTCAGCTGGCCAGCATCCAGCATACTTTCTTTTGGTAATAGACTCTAATTTCCTCGATGGCTCTCCTTTTATTGGATGGAGCAAAGAGGGCCTGCCAATCAAGACTTCTTATCTGACCCCAGCCTGAGTCACATAGTGATACTTCAAAAGGAATCCAGAGCAAAAAGAAAGGAGGAAATGTTTAGATCTCATTAATCCCAGTGGCGGCATCCTAATGAGCCTGCGTAGAGTTCCTGCTTCTGAGTGCCCCATCTGCTACACTCCCTCATTTCCACTGCCCTGATTTCTATTTATTTCTGTGCCTAATTTCCATTGATTCAACAAGCTACTTTCCCAATAAACTTCCTATTTTCAAGAATATTGATTTCTAACATTTACAGCCAAGTAACCTTAACAGATTCAGATACCAGTCTGCTCTAATGTCCAAATTTTCTGCAACGCAGTAATATAACTTTATAACAAAAAGTATTTCATGTTGTGAGAGAAATTAAATATTAAGAGGATACTTTCATCTTTATAATGGTTTTCTTTAAAAGAATTTAGAAGTGGAAGGAAGGAGTGGGGAAAAGGGGAGGAACCAAGATACATCATGTACAGGTACAAATTAACTGCAATGAATGTGATCACTAGGTATACAAT
The DNA here is from genome assembly GCA_004026905.1 of Hystrix cristata. Classification (NCBI taxonomy): domain Eukaryota; kingdom Metazoa; phylum Chordata; class Mammalia; order Rodentia; family Hystricidae; genus Hystrix; species Hystrix cristata. The sequence continues at coordinate 15,197 of PVJO010014640.1, read as the reverse complement.
GTACCAATACATGTTCTTGGAAATAAAATAAATAAATAAATACAAGAATTTAGAGTATTTACATTTCACACAGAACATTCTCAACAATGCCAGGAGCCTCTCACACAAACCTGTAACTTGGATGAGCTATTAAATCTATCTCCCTGCTCTGCCTGGTTTTCGGAAGCACTGGACTTCCAGTCTTCTACCCTGTGACAAAGTGGTCAGAGTTGTGACTGTGTATTGGAAGCTCCAGAGGTCCTCCTTCCCAAATCCTAGATTTGATTCCCATTTGCTCACAATAAATGTCAAAGTCCTTATACTGGGACACGAAAGGACCATCACGAGTTGCCACCCATCCCCAACACTTCCGCCATGTAATCTTTAAAGACTTGCCCTTTTACCATTCTGCTCTAGTGTGGTTTGCATAGGTTTGTCCCCCAAAACTCACATGGAAGTTCATTCCCTAGAGTCTTGTGTCAATCGTATTAAGAGGGTGGAAACTTAACCCAAATATGCTGTTTAGAGATGAATCTTTTGGGTTGCATTATCAAGGCAGGGAAAGAGACCTTACAGAAAGAAAATACACGTGACCCTGCCCTGCAAAGACATAATGCAGCCTCCTGTGTGTGTGATGGGGGGCCGTGCTCACAAAGGCCTGTACCATGCTGTTTGGACTTCCAGTCTCCAAACTCATGAGCTAAGATAGACTTTGTTTTGTATAATAACCTGCCTCAGGTTTCATAAAACTGATTAACCTGCTCCAAACACATTAACTTGCCTTTTTCAAATAGGACTTAAAACCTGTAATATGCTCTTCCTCTACTTAGAATACTCTTTTGTCAGATGTTCATGTGTCTTTCTCCCTCTTGTTTCTATCCAAATGTGAGCTTCTCACTGAGACCTGCCCACTACAATGTATAGAAACAGCATTTCCCAGGCCTTTATCAAATATATTTTCCATAATATTTGACCACAGACACATTACATATTAACATGTTTCTTTTCTGTACTCTCTGCTAAAATGCCTGCTTCATGAGGAAAGCTTGGTTCACTTCTAAGTCCCTTGTGTCTAAAACAGAAACTGGTAGGTAGTTGGCACACAGTGGGTAATTGCTGAGTGAATGAATACATGGTTGTGTTGTTTTTAGAGAATCTGATGTTAAATACCTGAATTTCCTTATATACATATACAAACATATACTCGCACTCTGGTTTTCTCAGAAAGGATATTATTAATCTAATTTCTCAGTGAACTAAAGGTGGGCAAAGGGTGTGTGTGAAGTGAACGATATTTTTTCAATATTTTCCAAAGGCAGATTCTACTGTTACAAAGAGGGTCTTCATGAGGGGCAGTAGATAGTCGACTCCTCATCTGCTGAAGTTTGCATAAATCTAGTATGCCAAATTATTGATTTGAATTGCATTGCATTCCAAAAATAACAACTGGAAGTGGTTACACATGCACTGGAAGAATGAGACAGAGAGAAGGAAAAGGCTAAAATGCCTTTCATTGTTTTTGTTTACCTCTATCATAATCCATAAATATTTGACCAATAGTCAAATGTAGAGACTACCTGACCTTCTATTCTAAAATTTCTCTGCAGCATTCCTTGACTCTCTTCATTAAGTCTTCAAGTCTTTCTAATAGCCACCAGATATTTACTTGGACTAGATTCCTTGTGACTCCATTACACCATAATTATAATGACACACCCCATTTAGATATCCACTTTCCCCTTCTGTAAAATGTGCCTGAATTCCTTCCTCAGAAAATTGTGTTGACACTAATTAAAATACTGATCTAGAGTCTGACACCTAACAGAGATACTGCAACGGTTTTTGCTGCCATCACAGTTAGCATCTACAGCCGGTTCACTTGCTACACTTGCCCCATCACGTGCCCCATCACATTAGCACTACTAGGTCATCAACTTCCAACATCTCACTGTTTCTGGTCCTGACTTGCTTTTGAACCATATCATTTAAATCACAGTCTAAGGCAGTACCTAAGAAGCAAGCGACTCTCCTCTGGCAAGCTGTAGTCTCAGTACCTCATCAGTAGCGCTCTTCCTACCAGACTTCAAAACCCACTAGAAATGTCAACTTTAATCTTCCCTTCCATTGCCACTGCTCCTAGAAATGCAGTAATAAACTGAATCCCAAAGTGAACAAGAAGGAAGAAATGTGACATGTGCTGCAGTCCACATATTTATGTTAATGCAAACTCTCTCGCATACAAACACATGACATTAACGTCCTAATAATCATCTTCTGGTGGACCATGGATTTGCATGGCATTTCAACTCTGGAACATCTGAGGCCCTCATCTCTAAGGACGCTGTAAGATATCCACTGAGCATTAACAGAGACAGGAGCCTTATGCTTTCCTGACACCAGCTATGCTGCAGTGAACTTAGAATTCCACTTGAAAAAGATACATACGTGGTCAAAAATTGAAATAAGACTACAGGAAAAATAAGAGAGTTAACTCTTGTGTAAGCAATTACCATGTACCCAATTTTAGGTGCTTTGTCTGAAATGAGCTTGGAACCAGCCTGTGAGGTTGGCACCCCATTCTGTATTTCACAGAGCAGAACCCAGGCCCGAAGCAGCTCATACTTCTTCCTGTCCAGGAGAGGCAGAGCCGAGCCTTGGAACTCAAGCCACCTGACAAAAAAGCTCATATTTTATCCATTTCCACAAACCTTTCCTGGCAGCTTTTTCATTAATTAGGGTTGTTTTCATAGTTACATTTAAGGAAAAACATGTGTTAACCACAGCAAGTTTGCCTATGGCTTGTTTATATACGGTTTATTTTAATTTTGTTAATGGAGATATACCTTGTCTCATTCCAGAAAGGATTTGAAGCAGATTACAAGGATTAGTGGATAAATATATAAACCCAGGTTTTGCCCCTTGTACCATTAACCAAAGTATGAAATACACTGCAACAAATTGGTAGAAATTTGGACACACTGTTTACTGACAGGAACTAATAATCATTCTAATGAAGGAAGAGAGTCCAGCCCATAGAAAATGAATAATTTGTGTTGTCAAGGATTGATTAATATGGTCATCATTAACCCCTGCTAACACGTGGCCCTTCTTCATTCTATCCGTGGGATATACACCTACATTTAAGTACATTAAGAGAGTATGATGAGGAATTCTGCTATTTTTGCCTACAATAATTTTAAGTAATAACCAAAGTGAAAGCTGCTTTGTGTCAAAGAACGCAGAACTATTTAATCTATCTCTGTGTCAAGGTCACAAGACTTCTATCCTCACACTTTATTAGCTTAAAATAAATATACATGGGCTGCTTCACACGACAGTTACTTGAATAGAGGAGGACAATGAGAGGACTTTATTTCCCCACTTCATAGAGCTTGGCCCCATTTCTGAAAGCTGAAATAAAGAGCGGGGCTGAAATCAGCCGTTGGCTCTGACCCTTAAATTGCTTGCTATGACTCTCATGAAAGCTACGTCCCACGAGTAACCCTGAGTAATTTTATAAAAATCAATCAACCATCATTATTGTTACTTCCCCTCTAAAATAAATAAATGAACATAACTTCTTACATGTAATCACTTCTTTCCATTAAATATCTCTTTTATTTCTTTTCAAGGGAAGTAAAAGAGACTTTTAGCAGCTAGCTAATGTTTGCAAAGTACATGAAAACCTACTTTTGGCTAACCCTCCAATTAACTATCCTCTATAATGACCACAAAATAATTTGTTGTGTTTTTTTAAGAAAACAAATACAGAGTTCTATTTTTCCCTTCCAGAAAAAAATTTGGAGTGTATTTTACCATACAGTAACACTCTTCGAAAGAGCGGGCTCCCCTTGCTCTTTTTGATTCTTTCATTCTACTCTTTTCAACCTCCCTAGTCTACCCTCCTGACTTTTCCACCCAGACTGTTCCTGTTAAGCACACAAATGGCAACCACACTAATGAATCCATGTTCCTCTGTGGCCATCATGACACTCGGTTACTGTTTTCCTGAAACCCCTTCCCCACACTTGTTCAGCACTCAATCTCCTTGGGGTTTCTCCTACCTTCCATGTATCCCCTTCTCAGCTACCTCGGTCTGATTTCTCCGATCGTCTCTACCGCCAGCACTCGGTGTGTCTGCAGACACAGCCATCTGGCTACTTTTCTATCACTATGCAAAGTGCTGGGGTGTCCCATCTTGCCTTGAGATTTCTAAACACCATTGCGTCTAATTGCTGACGAATCGCAAATGCGCTATTTTCAAGCTTGACCTCTGGCCTCTGCTCAAGATTCACATGCCAGTGACCTGTTCAGCACCTCTGCTTGGACATCTCCCGAGCTTCTCACCAAATGTTAAACTCCTCCTCTTGCTGCACAGATCTTCTTGTAGTCCTTCCCATCTCTATGAATCGTTAACTCCGTTCTTCCAGTTACTCAGTCTGAAAACAGTAGTCGATTTTCACTCTCACCTTACAACCAGTCCACCAGAAAATTTTATGCGTTCTACCTTCAAAATACCTCGATGACCCAACCACTGCTCACAACCTCCATATGTACATCAGGGTTTAAATTATTCTCGTCTCAGCCCTGAATTATTGTAACAGCCTCTTAACTCAGCTCCCTACTTCTGTCCTCACTTAACCTCAGGGCCAGCTCTCAAAACAGCACCCAATGTTGTTGGTTTTCCCTTTAAAACAAACCATATCTTCTCTCTGTTCAAAATCCTCCAGTGGCTTCCAACATGCTCGGAGTGATAGCCTGCCATGCCCTTCAAGGTTGGTCTCTGCTGAGGCTCCCTCTGCTCTCCTCCTCGCTCCCAACACTCCTACCATGCTGACCTTCTTTACTCCCCCTGCCTTGCAGAGTTTGGCCTCACTGTGCAAATTCTCCCAGCCACCCCACCCACTGTGCGCTCCCTACCTGCCTCTCACTGCATTTTGCTCTGCGGTCCTAAGCATGTCTAACAAAAGTGCAGTTCATCTACTTACTGTTTCCTTTAGAGAAGTAAACTCTATGAGAGCAAGATTCTGATCTACTTTGTTCACAGTGATAGCTCCTGGGCCTAGAAGAGTGCCTAGCACGTGGAACACATGGTAAGTGATCACTAAGTATTTGTCGAATAGGAGCTGAAACTATGGAAGTAAATGAGTTCTCAAAACGAGGATAGGTAGATTGAAAAGAGAAGAGAGGTAAGACAACAAAAATACTACCAAATAGCCACATCTAAAGGCAGAGTAAAAAGAAGTAGTAAGATTCTTGAGGGTGAATCAAAGAATTAGATGAGCTGAAAGTAGGAAAAGATGTAAGAGTTGTAAAGATGGTGATGAGGACGTCAAACCCTTGATGCCACGTCTAGGAAGATGGAGGCCACACAGCCAGTGTGACAGGTCGAGGACTGAATGCTGGGTGGTGAGTGAAGCCAGGAAGACTGATGCTATCTGTAAGCGAGGGAAGGTGAGAGGTTGAACAAGACCTAGGCAGAGCTCTGAGGACCACAGCTGATCAATCTGTATCATCAAACTAGATGTGTTTACTCCAAGCTCTGAGATGGAAACTATCCAACTGACTTACCTACATTGACTAACCTTTTTCAGCTTTTTGCCTTTAAAATTTTCAGCAGCCTATATCTCATTACTTTTTGATTGTAAATAGCGAAGTCAACAGTCTGGAGCCTGTGGAATTCCCTGCCCGTGGACGTACGTGGCCATCCATTCAGGATGCAGAGATACCACCCTGTCTCAATGAGGAGAGCTGGCTGAGTGGCCTGGGCAGAGTTAAGGCACACTGCTGACCCCAGTTCCACTGTCCTGCTTTGGGGGTGGGAGCCAGAAAGAGAAGAGGAATAGGAGAGAGGATTCACACTTTGAGAAGGCAGCCACAGCCTGCAGCCCGCATTCTGATGGGGATGCAGTTTCCTTTGTTGGCAAGATCCGGATTAGACTTGTGCCCGATTCACTGGAGCACAGCCTCAGAAGCCTTCGAGGTGGGCTTGTCCCCGGCCATAGAGGCGGAAAATCAATTTGGCTGGCAAACGAGAGCCCCCAAGAGCTCAGTCCACGCTCCATAATCCTATCCACTAGCAGCTCAGGAAATAGATGCCTGAGCCCTCACATATTCATGGGGGATGTGAGGCATAAATCAGGCTTTAAGGATTGGGGGCAAAGGGAATGGATGCTCTGCCTGGCTACTAATTAATCAAGCACAGACCACCTAACCCCAGCAACCTGGGACAGAGCCACGCACACAGGCAGGCCGAGGCGGCTGCCGCCGTCTTTCCTATTTCTTTCTCATTTCAATTAAAATAGATATTGGATGAAATTTTCCCCTTTAGCTGATGCTGCTTACGCATCCCCCTGTTCTTCCTTTAATTAAAAACATGCTTATTGCAATACTTGCCAGAATCACTTTAACGGTATTTTAATTGTAATGTCTCTGCCTGATTAAAAAAAGAAAATATGAACTAGAAAGTGTTTGTAAAAATGTTCTCAGGATGCAGGAAAAGAATCATACACCTCCCCAGAATGGAAGCCACATACTAACTCCTTAATTAGCCTGGTACTGCATTCAAATGGGGAACATAGAGAAGAAGAAAATACGTATACATATATATGAAATAAAGTCACCAACTCGGAGCTGCAAAAATAGCAGTTCGGAGAAACAGTTTTCATCAGCGCAGATTTCTCGGCAGGAGAGAGAACTGCTTCCCCCTAAGACGGCAAAGCTCAGGAAAAGCCCGTTCCGTGCAGCCAGCCCGACCTCCACTGTTCTTCGCAGGGCTCACATAACCTTTGGGAGAAGAGCACCTGGGCCAGGTTGATTGCCTCGCAGTTCTACAGGGTTCTTTTTATTGTTTTCGGCTGCTCTCAAGCTTGAGCACCAGCAGAATCACCTGGAAATCTTAAAACAGCTGAGGGTCAGGGGAGATGCACCCACACAGTCAGCCTGCTGTGGGGTCCAGAAATGTGCATTACATGCAAGTTCCTACGTCACGCTATTGCCATTCACGTACCACTATAAACAGGTAAACTGAGTGATCCTTCTGCAGACTCAGGGTCTGTAGTCTTGTGATGTTTGCTATCATCTAAAACAGGTTGAGAAGTACAAGCCTGGAATTATGAATTAATTCTCTCAGTCATTCCACTAACATTTACTGTCCTGTCTCTCTGCCGGGTGCTGAAGTAAAAGGGGTTAAAAAAAAAAAGTTTTTATTTCAAATGATCACAATGATGTGGAAGTGTTCTGGGTAAGTAGAAATACCCTAGTTTTAGTGATAATTCACCTACTTTACAGATAATTGAGAGAATAGATGAAGGTTACAATTCAGATATAAAGCTCACTAAGTTAACCTGGTAACTGAACTAACTGTATACTAATTGAAAAATATAGACATTTGTGGAAGAAAAATTGTATAGAAATATTTTTAAAAACTTAAACACAGCTATAAAATAAATGCATTTGTCATTATAGCTGTTGTCAATGATTAGACTAAACCTTGATTTTTTTCCTAGCCCCAGAAAACCCTTACATTCTTTTACCAACAGAGCTTTCTGCATTCCATGGCTTTCTAAAATGCCCTTTAAGACTTCAGAAAGAAAACTATTTCTAAAGAGAAAGAAAAACAAAAAACAAAACAGAAAAATAGCTATTTTCCCCAACATCTCACTAAGCAGATGAAAATCTCCCTAGCTACCAATTATTATTTGAGTAATATTCTTCCTTATCTTTATCAGTGTCCCTCTAACATTCACCCAAACACATCTCTGACCAGCTCACAATTGGACAGACTTCTCTGAGCAGACTGGGTTTTTTTAGATGGTCTCAAATATAATTATCCTCTGAATACTGTAAACATGATTTGGCTATAACGTAATAGCATTAGAAATGAAAGATATTTCTTATAGTAATTTTTTTTAAAATGAGAATATCGCCTACCTTTACCTGGCCCCAGGAATATTATATATGACATAAGAAACAATAGTAATGAAATGCTCAGTCTCCGATGTATTTTCATCTCCACAAGAATCCCAGATTTCTAGCTCCATTCCCAGTCTGGATAAATAGGATCATTAATCAATAAATGAGACACAGAGGTACGGAGAGACCAAATCCTGAAGGACTCTGTAAGCCATATTAAGTTTAGACTTGAAGTTAAAGGCTAATGGAAAGCCAATGAAGGTTTTTAAGAAAGGAAGTTTGAAACATTTATCTTTCATTACTGAAAATATTATAGCTTCTGTGCTAGGAAGAGACCAGTCCCTTTTGGTAGCATTTTTCATATTACAATATACAAGTTGTCAAGACAGAAAACTGTAAATTGTTAAATATCTATCTATCTGTCTGTCTGCCTATCTATTGAAAGCATGTCCCTTCTCACAGCAATGGCTTATCTTTCATTTCAGGCTAATCAAGTGTGTCTGGGACTTTTCTCTGGAGGTAAGTAATGTAAGTCATTGTCTGGTTGGGGAAAATAAAGGGTTTCAGAGCCAAGGGTCCCCCACATTAAAAAGCCTTGTCTCCGATGTCCTGATACACAGAGTAAATGAAATTGGTCACTGTCTGGACTAACCCACTAACATTTGACAGTACCAGGAAGGGCTCTGATTATGTAGAAATACACGACTAACATCAGTCTGCCTCTTTAGGTCAGAAACTCATTCATTGGTTTATTAATTTAGCAATTACTCAACTACCTATTACATGCCTGGGAATATGATGGTATTGGCCCTATGAAGGTAAGCCAAACAGACCTGGCTCCTACTTTCTTAAGCATATAGCCTGATCTCCATCAGCTTCTCTCAAGGTGGAGGGAAGGAAAAAATGTATTAATATCCTGTTTGTGAGAACTGAATATAAAAATAAATTCAGTTCTTAGCCAATTAAAATTCTATCAATGATCCACTTAGCTTTAGATACAGATAAAGCCTCTTTCCAATAAAATAAGTAACCGCAACTTGTCAACAAGAAAGTCCAGACACATAAAGAAATACAAAGTAAAGGAGGTAATAATAGATTTCAAAAGGACTCAGTTTAATTCTGCATGATGCTGACTTCTTCATCAAGTTTCCCCTTTTGACAATTGTACAGACCAATCCTTACTGAGCACCATGCTTGGAATTATAGGAAGAAAGTTTACTGCCTCCTCTACTGGTCTTCCTCCACACGGTCTTCCTCCTCCTTCCTGCACACAGACACAATAGGACCATTCGTTAGAGGTTTCTCCAAGCCACTTTACTTCTACAAAGGGAAGAAGATCACCTTCATTTTAATTTCGTACTTTGCTTCAAGGATAAGAGGCCTTACTCAAAGCCAGCAGAGAGTGTATAACTGGCTCAGATTTGAACTCGAGCCCTGGCACACTTACCAAAATGCACAAAGTTATGGTATTATCTCTACATAATCACCCCATGCTCTGCCTTGAGGGCAGCTGTGTTTCAACTAGGAAAAGAGAGAATTCATTCTTTACCTCCTTCTGGAAGATAAATTATTTTAAATTAACTAGTTTGCAATTGTTGACCAAGGTATTCTACAGTTACAGAAGGAAATATTAATGCAGAATATTTAATTTTTATCAGAACTTTAGTCTGTCTTCAGATGGATCTTTTTCTGTAGGCATGAAAAGTGACTCACCTGGGCTTGATGACAGAGACACAGTGATATCTCAGGGAGGCCCGACTTCATAGCACTCCCAGACAACTGCACCACAGAGTGTTACCTGAAGCACATCTCCAGTGAATCTGAGGCTAGTTCAGTGGTAACTAGGAGCAGCCATGTACACAATCCCTGGCATAGCAAAGACTGCCCTGGATGTAGTACCTGGTGCCCACTCTGACATCTTCAGACCCTTACAGATCTTGAAGAAACTCAACCAGGTACCTGACAGTGGGTCAAGAAAGATGCTTCATCTCAAGAGACCAAGAATATGCATTTCCATCCTATAGAAACCTCAGGTATAATAGACTCAAATGGATCCAAGTGTCCTTAAAACTGAACTAAAGAAAGAGTCTAGAGAAAACAAGATCACTTTCTAAACTGCAAACACCAATCATGCCTCCATGAAGTCAAAGTAATGAAAAGAATGGAAGCAGCCTAAGAAGGTTCTGTTGCTCCTACCTGCATCTCCCCAACCGTCTCTTGCAATAGAAAGAACACTGAAGTATGTGTTTTGAAGATACCATGGGCAAAAGCAATCTACAGTCTTTATTACTCAGCTAATTCTTTCAGTAATCCAGTTTGCTTTACATAAAGAAGCAGCCATTATCTGTAAATAAAATTGTAGTTTAGGCCTGATATTCAGACATCTCTTCTGTTATCTCTGTTAATCCAAAAGAAATAACATTCACTGAGTCCTTCCTCCTGACTGGGGTCTATACTAAGGGCTTTACAAATATGTCCTCATTTAATATTCAAAACTCATATGTGGGATGATCCACACGTTGCAACACTGCCACACAAAAACAACAATACTTGCTAGCTACTTTTTTTTTTTACTGTTGCTGTCATTGTAATCAGGCATTTCCAAGTGAGGAAAAGCCAGAGGTGTACAGAAGGTCTCCAGTGCTCCAAGGTCACAGAGATGGTATGTGCTGAAGCCTAGATTCAGGCTCAGTTCTTTCCGGCTTGAAAGCCTGCCAAGCATTTAACAGCCTTGGTATACACCAGTAGACCAAGAAATAGAAAATCACATTATAGGGAACCAGTGTACTATTAAGCAGCAGTAGAGACTGGAAACAAGTTTCTGCTCAAGCATTTTCAAGCAATGCTGTTGTGAGTGGTAAGAAACTATGAAATGTCTTTCTTTCTTATTTTTTATACTTAAGGTATACAGCATGATTTTATATATTATATGTGCATATATATGTGTATATAATAAATGACAACAGTCAAAGAAATTAACATATCTGTCAGTTCAGTTACCATATGTTGTATGTGTATATGTATAGGGGAGGAGAGAGAGGAGAGGGGAGAGACAAGAGAAGAAAGAGGAGAGAAGAGACATATATATAATCTAAGCGTTCTTCCTCCCCTAACTGACTCTTTAATATTCATTATCTCTAGGTCACTTCACATCAAGTTACTTGACCACTGGACCAGAAAGAGATTGACTGCTTCATTCTGGAAATATAAACATTTCCTCACTATAGACCACAGACCAAGATCTTTGCCTGAGATGCATAATCCCTTTGGTGGGGGGGGCAACATTCCTTCTCTGTTACTATGGCTCATTATAATTAGTTGTAATAAGAATAATAATTTTAATTCAGCAATGCCTATAGCCATTGGGCATCTTAACATAAAAGAACAAAAAATATAATTAACAAAATCAAGGCAATATGCCTATTTCTATCCCAGTTTCTTAGTATTAATTGATTGATTCTTTTTTGTGTTTAACAGTACCCCTAAAAATATATTTTTTAAAAAAGGGAAGGAGAGAAGGAGGAATACATAGAGATACTAAATAGATTAATTCTGAATCTTTCTCTAATTAAAGTTAAAAAAATAATACATATAGCTAAATCTCATATCATGGTCACAGAAAAATCTGGCATTTGTCAATAAAGTTCAACAATTGGTATAAATGGCATCATAAATAATGGTGAAAAACTTTACTCCTGATGCTGTTTCCCAACCACCACAAAGAAATGTACAATCCTTTCCACCATGTAACTCACATGTATAAGAAAAAATGTCAACTCTGTTTTAAAAGTGGAAATACAAGTCAGGCATAGAGTTCAAGATTCTTGAGGGCTCACAAGGAGAAGTTTTAGTTTCCTTGATTTGAGAGCCTAGTCCTCCACATAAACAGAGAAATAATATAGAGAATGCATTTATTTGTAAAGTAGTTCCAAACATACTTCCTAGGTGACCTAGTTTTCAGTTTTATTTAGCATTAATTCTTTCAAAGTGCATCTACATCCTGTAGAATGCATCCTGTGTAACATAAAAATAGCCAAGAAACAACTCCTACCATAGTACTCTTTATTTTTTGATTAAAGTTTTTGAAGAATTTCTTTCTGGACTTGAAATTTCTCATGCTTTATTTCAGCCTGTATAAGTATTCACAAAAATAATGCAAATTCCACTCAGCTATTTTTCTGATCCAGTGAATGGATATGAAAAAGTCAGGCAGGAACAGTCACCCAGAGAAGGAATTACTGCTGGTGATGATGATGATAATGATTCAGTCTCATATTTGAATAGCTCTTTATTATCTTTCAGGAGCTTTCACACATATTATAGACCACAGAAGATATTAGAGGTTGAAAGCTATACAGTATTAACCACATATTTGAGAGCTGGAATTCTTCATTATAAAAGCATACTTCAAATGACTTTTAGAAATAGAAAAATAACTTAGCAATTGATTTCATGCTCCTAAGAACTCATAATGATATGTAGAGTCATGTAAATGTGTCTTTATATACCATGTGGGAATACATATGAACATACATGTATTTGCATGTGTATGCATGTATATTCATATGAGTTATACATACAAGTATGCATGTTCATGTGGTATGGGTATGTGTGTGTATGTGGGGGGTGTCATTGAGAACAACTAGGGATGGTGAAAGTAAATTAATTGGGAAAACAATATTTAAAAGAGCAAGGATTTTTAAAATGTACATATTAAACTTCATCTGTTAGCTGACTTCCACACCATTTACTTGTCAATTTGTTCAACAATCAACATATAATTTTTGAGCCCTCTTTCATCGTGTGCCAAGCACCACTGTAGACCCTGAAGAGAAAATAGTAAATAAATTGACGAATTCTTCTCCTCTCTGAGCTTATTTTAGTAGAAGAGACAATTAAAAAGTACATTTATAAGATGTCATGTGGCTATAAGAACTGTGAGGAAAAGTAAAGTAAAACAAAAGAAAAGAGAATAATGGGAGAAGTTGTAACTTTGGAAAAGATGGCCGGCAAGCCCTCTCTGATAAGTTGATACTTTCTCAAGGAAAAATGGAATAGGGGAGTCAGCCACATAAATCTGGAAGACAAACATCCCAGGCAAAGGACATTACAGGCAAAGGTCCTGAGGCAATCATATTTGTAGAGCTGGAAGAGAGTGAATAAAGAAGGAAGTGGAGGTTCAATAATAAAACTTTGTATTTCATTCCTAGTGAAATCAGAAGCTATTAGAGAATTTTTAGGAGAGTAACAAGATCTGACATATTTTTAAAGGACAGGGACTAAAAAGCACTAGAATTAATTTACAGTATATAGTATAAAAGCCAAATACCAATGACTAAAACATATGAAGGCTTGTTTATCTAACCAAAAAAGCAATTTTCTGTGGGCAGCCCACTGCTAACATGGCAACTCCAGCCATCAGACTCCCGGGTTCCTCTACTCTTCCTCTTCCTTGTCCTTGACAAATAACCTCATGATCTAAATGTGGCTGAAAATGTAGCTTCCACATTTACATACCAAGAGGTAGGAAAGAAGAAGAAAGAAAATCAAATATGCTTCCTACTGGATTAGCTGTACTTTAGGGAATTTCCCAGATATCCTATACCACCTTCCTCTTGCATCTCATTGGCCAGCTTTTAGCTGCAAGACTATGTCTAGCTACAAAGTAGGCCAGAAAAGGTAGCATTTAAACTGAATATATTACTACAACAATAAAACAGGGTTCTACTTCTAAGTAGAAAATAGAGTTATAAGGAAGACAAAGAACTGGAAAAACTGGAACCGATTTAGAGGCAATTTGAATGCCGCAGGCCCATTACGAGGGTTAAGACTAGACTGATACCCATGAAAGTGTTGATATATGGAACACAAGTTAAAACATCAGCCAACAGGAGTCGCTGACAGGATGGTCACAAGATGTGAGCAAAAGAAAGAAGCATACGATGCCTCTGATGTCCTCAGCCTGAGCCACTGGACATATACAGTCCTAATAACTGAGGGGGGAGCTCCTTAAACATCAGTTTTGTGTGGACATTGACATCTATAGGACCAAACACATCTCAGATACAAATGATCATCTCCTCACCCTCTCTAGGATTCAACTCTAATCTCACATCCTTGACATCTTGATTACTCCCTTCTGCATCCTGCCTCACTGCCTGCATCACCTATTTTAGAACTAGAAATCATGCATCTTTGTTTACTTACCAGTTATATTTTTCTTTAGTAATTTTACTGACACTTAATTTTTTTCTTGTATTTCTGAGTTCCTGTGCCACTTAATAAGCATTTTCAAATTATCTCATCGGTTCTCTGTTCTCATTATTTCTGGAAGCTCTAACCCATCTCTCTATGACAAAAGCCTCAGATCTCTCTCTGGGTGACTACACTCCCTTCCAAATGCTCCTCTGTGCTGTGTGTCTTGAATCTCTTATCCCTGCTCATCTTCACCATCCTACCAGTTACTCTCCTCCCCAGGAGGAAGAGAAGATCCTTCGGATAACTGACTCTCCTCTGCGCAGGGTGAGGGCTGGTCTTTCCAAACACAGCTCACTTGTTCTAAACAATATGGCTGTGAGATAGTGCCTAACCCAGGAATGTTAAGGAAAGCCACTATTGAAGGCAGTGTTTGAATTGTTCAGATCTTAAAATCCCTGAGGGTGAGGAGCTACATGTATGCATCACCCCGCCTTTCCCTTCCCTTTGATATTCCTCTGATAGCCCTGCTATGCCTGTCCTCTGTCTTCCGTATCTTCTTCTATCAACTCCACTCCCTCATTGAATGTAATTGAAGTAATATTATATCCAGAGACTGTTTAATCTAAGACTTTGATCTCGGAAACTTCTCCCAAATGGTTGTAGCACTACAAGGCCAAGAGCTTTGTGCACCCAAAGGGTGCCCCATGCCCCAGGAGAACTTAACTCCTATGAGGATAACACGGGAATCTTTTTCTGAGATGAAGCTTTCTGTATACAATTTTTCTTTGTCACTGTTAGTCCTTACATCATTGGCAGCTGTCAATAGATCGACATTTCCCATAGCCACTAACTGTGTGCACGCACGTGCACACACACACACACGCACACACCCCTTACAGGGCAAGCGTCCAAGCTAACAGACAAATTTAGGGGTAGGAAAAAAATTTATGAACAAAACCCAGACTGCACAGGAAACAATACAAAGAATCAGTGCTTGGGACCACATGCTATTGAAAAGTTTTTGCACAGCAAAAGAAATCACCAAAAGAGTAGGGCGAAAACCCACAGACTGGGAAAAAATTTTTGCTAGCTATCCATCAGACAAA